>JAPMOB010208587.1:3572-28004 GCA_029875015.1 Lepomis gibbosus
CCACAAAGAGGAGCGAAGGTCAAGCAAAAGCAATAGCTACAGAATGCCTGAAAGCCTTACTGCATTATATTCTATTAAGTTTTTAGATCTTGAATTGTCACCTGCTACCCAAATATTGTGTTTACACACATACAGTATATAGGGACACTAAAAAGGACCATAAATTGGTGCAGAAATTTTCACCAGAATGCAGGAAATGAAGTCCTTAATGCCTAAAATTTCCTGGGGGAGGACCTCCTGTCCATTGAAACTAAACCAATTCACTACAAAACAAGACACTTCTCTGGGTTGACACACAGTTCATGGGGAGACACATTTTCCAGATACCAGTTTAGATTTATTTAGGCTATGATGTGGTAGCTAATCACACTTTCTCATTATGGACCATGGTTTTTGAATTGGCTGTCCATCTATAATGCTAAAATTTTGAGTTTGCCTGCTGAACTTTTTAAACAATTCCTGAGGATTGATAACCCAACCCCTGTAGAGGACTTTTTACTCTGGCTGGAAGGTGGACAAGACAGAAAGCCAAAGCTCCCAACCCCCTCTTTATTGGCTCTTCACTCAATCAACCCAGACGTGATACACCTGAATGAAGGACAGAAGACATCATGAGTTACAATCATGTGTGCATCACAATCAGCGGGGTGGAATGTGTAGCCTAAAACTTACTTTTTAGTGATTCTTGAGGTTTCTTGACAAAACATGTCCACCACATAAAATACAGTTTTTGGGTAAAAAAAAACAAACATAATACATATTATTCATACACTTAACCAGAAGACTAAGCAGGACAATGTCAGCAAAACTAAATATTTTTATTTATATTATATAAAGTGTTTTTTTTTATTCTAAATGATATAACATATGACCAATGTGTGCCTAAAAAGATCCTTGTCTGGAGGCAGTCATTAAATTACAATAGCTTAAAAATAATTAAAACCAATGTAAAATTGAACATTATAATTACTATATGTAAGTAGTTCAGTAAATAATTTAATAATTTAGAGTATCAAAAGTTACAATAAAAATTATTTTAATGTACTTACTTGATGACTGAATTTGTGTCACTTGTTTGTTCAACTCGATCACATGTCAACACCATCAAGAGTCGGTGTTTCTGGATGTGGTTAATGTTTGGCATCTTTTTTGAATGGTAGAGTTTCAAATTGCATTTGTGGATGCAGTGACGAACTGTGTTCACAGACAATGTTTTTTGGACGTGTTCCTCAGCCCATGCAGTGATGTCTATTACATAATCATGTGGGGACAGATGCAAACAGATGATGGTAGAAATAAAGGATATAATTGTCGTGGATTTTTCCAGATGGAAGGAGTAGATGCAGGACAAATGTTTTCAAAGCAGCGCTGAAGTTGTCTGTTTTCTACTGGACAAGTAATGAAGTTAGTACAACTTTAGCGATGCAAATAAAAAATTGCTGTTTGATTGCTTTAGCTATGTCAATGTTGTGAAATATGTAGATGTATTGTAATTTTATTAACATTATTCTCCAGTGTGGGTTTTGGCTTTGCTGTCAACAGAAATGTGCCGCTTACGTTTGTGAGACAATCAGCTTGGCAATAAAACAGTAACATAATTAGCATACAAGCTCCTGTCAGCCAGCTAAACTTCACATTTTACTGCCCTGGTAGAAAAACAATGTAGTTGGATTGTAATTTCATTGTTAATTATTCTCAGGCCTTTGGCTGAGACAATCAGCTGATTAATTGGCAGTAAAACCTTAGCCTTCAGTAGGAAGCTCAGAAGATAAGCCAGCTAAACTTTAACTGCCCTAGAAAAAAATATTTAGTTGTATTGTAATGTTTAACTGTGTCTTGATGTGGCTATATGGACATAAATGTGTTGGTTATGTTTGTGAGACAATCAGCTGATTATTATTGGAAATAAAAAGGTACAACATGGAAGTTCCGATGAGCCAGCTAAACTAAACATTGTACTGCCCTGGTGGAAATACTTTACTGCTAACAGCGTCATGATAACAAGACTTTACATTATCCTGTTATCTGTCAGTGGTCATACTTGCACTAGATATGAGATTTTGGTCCGGATGAGCCAACCCTCCCAAAATGTGACAGTAAAAGTAAAATAATGTATTACCACATCATGTAGCAATTCATTTATTGATGTTCTATCTTAGATATATCTATCTAAGAGACCTAATTTCTTGACTCACTAATCTACCTGTGGAAATGAAAGTAATAATGTAAGTGAGGTCCATCCTGCCAATCAATTATTTAAGCTGCTGTCCATCAAGATCAGGAGGAATAGGAGAAATACAAAGGAGCGAAAAGAGGAGGTAAAAGGCGGAACTTTTGACGGCTTCTGTTTTTGCATTGTTTTTTGAAAATAAAGACATTTCTCTTTGGGTGGACACCTCAAGAAACTTTTTATCTTAATATTCTTCCCCCTCTTCAGGACTGGTAAATTAGTGTTTACATACTTTGACATCTGCACTGCCTACACCTGCACACCTCATTACAGATAACCAGCAAAGTGGCCCCTGAAGGAGCTCATTCCAGCTCATGTGTTCAGTGCCCTGCTGTCTGGAATCTAAAGTGATAGAGGACTGACGGGGTTCACTGGGAAACTTTTGAATCTGGAGTTAGACATTTAATTCAGACGGTCATTATACATTTTTTTAAAGAAAATTCCACTCATTCCACCTTTAAGGAAAGGTCAGAGGATTTCGGTGTCATCTTGTCAGTCATACAATTAATCATTGGTTGATTTCCTGGCGATTCCATATACTCTCCAACTGATCGTGTCCTTGACTAGACATAAAGACTAAAGCAAGCCACAAAATCCACAACAGCATTGTGAGAAGAAAGAGGAAGAATGTGTGAAGAATGTGAAGCCTTTCAGCCCCACTATTTGGTTTATTTATGTGCGTTGGGTGGGAGCAATGGTACTTCATCAACTTCATTCCTTGCTTTTCAGCCTGATTGAATTTGACTTCTGGAATGTATAGAGAAATATTTCTCCCTGAATCCAACACATGGTAGAAGAAGAAGAAGCTTGTGTGTGTGTGTGTGTGTGAGTTCAATAGATCTGACCGTTTGAGTGATTTGTTTTTGGTACAAGCCCTGGCGTGATCATGAGTGTGCACATCTGTCTCTGCTCACATGCAGCCAGCGTGACTGCAGCCTCTCAGCAGCTCCTCAAAGGAATAAGCCACTTAAACTATTGCAACATATAACAAAAGAAATATAACTGAAGAGAGGTCAGACGAAGGCAAAACTTTTACTACAACTTGGATGTACCTGTAGCATTTCATTTGACACGGAAGGGTGTTTCCATGCCCCAACATGCAGACTAGAAATACACGTTTTTCTATTACAGGAATTTACCTCTTGCTTGTGGTTGCAGAAGATCTGGCAAAAGCAGTAGACAACATGGAGGGAAATGCAGCAAATTCAAAGGTAAGTGATTCATAGTAAAGGGTTTAGGTTGTAGTAGCACAATTTTAATATAGTGTATCTTAGTAGAAGTTTGTTTACTACTACATAGGAAATAATGCTAGAAATAATTTAAAAATTTTGTCAGAAACAGGCTCAAATCATACAATATATTGCCAGCTAAGGGTGCAACAGGAGCATGCTGACAAAAGAAAAAATCCTACAACAAACTAGTTATTTGCCCATCAACTTTTAGTGACTGTCATGGCAACAAATGGGATATTTATTTATTCATTGGGAAATTTGTTAAAACATGATTAGCTTGAAAATTCACTATGTCAAAGGCTAGATTTAAACAGAAGCAATAAACCTACCTATCTTATATTTATTAAATTCTATGTACTTTTAATGGTCTAAATTTTATTTAATTTCATTCTTTATCATGTGAGTGTATATCATGATTTTCTTTCGTCAAGCACTTTTTAACTATGCTTTGGAAATGTATTGTAGTGTATTGTACTGTTATTTATTATTACGATTTCCCATTCAGTCTAATTCAGTTAGCTGTCACTGATTCTTTCCAGAAACTCATTCGTCAGTCCCAGTCTCTGTGTGCTGGCGAACAGGAGTATGTTCATGAGAGGAAACAAGTAGTTCTGGAGTCACTCAACAGCCTGGGAATCAACTGCACTTCAGTGAGAAATTAACCTCTTACACCTAAAGAAATACGTTTTCTTTCTGTCTTTGTCTCTTTCTCTTTGGGAATATGTCATGTTTGAAAAAATTTCCTCCTTCTTGATTTCTTGATAAGTGGCTATATAGTGCTCACATATGCAATCATATTAGCCACAGTTGATAGGAGAAGCTCACAGATCAAGTTCACAGTTTGTCTCTGTGCGAGTGTAGCTTTCTCCTAAAAGTTAGTATTCTACTGCCACCACCGCTGTCTGCACCATATGATCCCCTGTACCGTTAGAAAGCTCTCTTTTTCCTGCATAACGCTGTCGGATCCAAATATGGTCATTTCCTTTGTACCAGCAACTGATCGAAAGTACAAAGTGGATTTAAGCTAAGCGTGAAATCTGACTGGCTAGCGTTTATTTCTGAGAATGTGATTGGTTTAGATTCGTCACGTGGTGTACTTGATTGATTTGATCTGATTTAGCTTTCCGTAGTTGTATCTTTCTGTGTGTTTTGTGTGTTTTAGTGTGACTGTTCAGACATGCTGTTACCCTGGTAGCTATGTGTTTGAGATGTTCTATATTATTGTTAAAGATCTGATTAGATATTGGGTTTGCAATGAAAATTTTTGTCAAAGATTTGTCATTTTTAACTGTAATTTCTTCTGTCTACCATACACACAGCAACAACACCGCAGCTAACAAGATGGAGCCCGCTAAAACCAAAAACTGACTCACGGCAGAAACTTCAACTCCAGCACAAACACCACATAAAGATAAAACCCCACAACTAAGGCTTATGTGCTGGAGCCTGTCAGGCCAAACGAGAATCAGATCAACTTTTTGTTAAAAAAAACTAGGGTTGGCCAAGTTTATGTGTTAATATCACGTTAACGCATTAACTAATTAAACTGAAGTATTTTATCGCACCATAACACAGCAGGCGCTCTATGGATAGAAACCATGGCAACAGCTTGTGTGTGCTACGCAGCTGTAGCCTATTTAACTCAAGTTAAAATTATAGGCTACATAACTTTACCCGACAGGCCTTCATCTAGATTTGCGGGGATGCTCTGCCATGTGAATTCCCTCCTATTTAGTAAACAGTAATATATTCTGGAAACTCAGCGAGGATCAGCGATGGACTGTTTATGCTGCTCCCTGATAAAAAGAAAAATGTTTCTGCTAATACCTGTTCAGAAAATTAAAAACAAGGAAACTGGACTGTGATGGTAGTTTGTTTTGACAAGCTACATAAAAGATAATGCACTGGCAAATAACTCACTGGATATTTTCTCTTTTTCAGGCCATTCTCTGTAAACCCTAGAGATGGTTGTGCATAAAAATCCCAGTAGATCAGCAGTTTGTGAAATACTCAGAACAACCTGTCAGCATCATCAGCCATCAGCCACTTTGCTCTCTAAATATCGGCATTATAATTCCAATATTGGCCGATTACTACTTCAAATGCTTTAGCAGCTATCACATTTACTATCTCTCTGTCATCTTTCCAAACAGGATTCAGTTCCCCACATAACTTTCTTGGCATCAGGTGGGGGTCAGAGGGCAGCTGTGAGTCTGATGGGTTCCCTCTATCAGATGAAAAAGGAAGGTCTTGTGGACACTCTGCTCTACCTTGGAGGAGTTTCTGGGTCAACATGGTAATACACATTCACACGTACATAACAAGTTTGCATATGAATGAAACATTGCAGACAGAAATAGAATGTTAGGCAATCGCAATACATTTGTAACTCATTTAAGGATATTTAAGACCGATTCTTCCTTTAGGATACCAAAGAAAGATTTGTCCATATTTGATACAGAATTGAAAAACTCAGCTTGTGATTGGTTAACTAGCATTGAAGAGATTGATGTATTTTGTAAGGCTTTTATAGATACTGTGAATAATGTTAGGGACAAATTTATCAAGAAAATGGGTAATAGACGGTTGACAGCACATATTTGGAATTTGATGCCACCAGATACTACCTAGCCGGTTCTTTCTTTTGAGGTTTGTGATTAAGAAGTTATGAATATTTCAGAACTCAACAGCTTAGGATATACACAGGACAGATTCCACAGGACAGTGAGGAGTTTTCCAGCCATTACTTAGTGAAAATGGTTGCTTCCATCTGTTTAAGCCCTAGGTTTTAAATTAGACTGATAAAACCGGTGTATTATTGCACAAATATTTTGCTGGAACAGCTTTAAACGCAAATGTTGTAAAAGTATGCTCTGTTTTTCTCCATGACAGTTCCTCTTGACCTATGTGTACCTGTCTCTCTCAGGTCCATGTCCTCCCTCTACTTCGACCCTCAGTGGAGTACAAACATGGACGAGGCAGTGTCGAGGCTGTCAGGTTCTGGGATCGAGCTGGAGGTGGCTCTGGCCTGGTTGGGCGAGATGGCAAAGGAAGAGGACTTCTCTCTAAGTGATATTTGGGGGGTCTTGACCTCTGCCGGGATCATGAAACAGGTCCCATGGCAATGATACACTCACTTTTACTCAAGAGAGTAACACACTGCTATAAAGATTTTATATGCAGTCCTTCTGAGAAATATCTTGTGTTTCATCAGATGGAAATACGGCATCTTTCAGATGAGGCAGGCAGAAATGCCACCAACCCTTACCCCATCTACTGCGCCATAGAGAAGCACTGCTTTTCAAATGGGCCATTAGAAGGTTCACACACACATCTGCACATCACATTAGGACCTACAGTATGCACTGTGCAGCAAGAGAGTTACTGACTTGTATTAAGTATAAAATATATTCTCTGTCTCAGGGAAATGGTTCGAAGTGAGCCCTCATGAGGCTGGTTTTACAGAGTTGGGTCTCTTCCTCGAAACTTCGCTCCTGGGCAGCAAATTTCAGAGTGGAGAGCTGCTGGAGAGGAAGCCACCGATGGACATGGTTAGACTACAAGGTGTGTGTTCAAACACATGCAAGTGTGTTGACATATGCAAGACAGAAAATCGCAGACATGGATGCCTAAATGAACAAGCCTCAGCTTGGCTGGTGTCTGCATTTCCACATGAAAAGACTCAGGCACTGAATAGCCTTATTGGTCGCTCCACCTCACTTTAAAAAGTTTCTCATCACTTCAAATATGAGATTAACTTATTTAACAGACTCAAAAGTGTACCAAACATTGTTCTGAATTAACTTCATAAAGCAACAAAATAAAAAATCCTTTAGTGCTAAATAGCGTTGAAAAGACTGAATGTCAACAGTTAGGCTACTGAAAACTCACCTCAATACCTGTGTCCACATAAAAAAGGTGGGCTGGAACATGACCAGTCTCTCTGATAGCCTGTAAGAACATAAAATAAATAGCCTACATTCATATTAAAATTTAGTATTTCAATATCCCTACCAAACTGCTCATAATGTTCAGCCTCACACAAGAAAAATGAAACCCATTTATTTTAATGGCTGCGACAGGCAGTGTGAAACAGACCGGGGAGCAAATAAAAAAAGAGGCTATAAAACACATTTCGAAGCTGTAAGAAGGCTCACTGTACAAACCTGTACAATAGTTGCTTACAAGGCTTTCAATCAGTCTCTGTAGGATGATATCGCAAACAAGAGTGTCTCTGTATCACCGCAGCAAACATGAAGCAGCCTATAAAACAGTCTGTGGGATTTCCTACAGATGGTGATATCGTTTTCCAAGAGACATGATTGGTCAGTAGACCCTACTCAGGAGTATAAATGAAGCTTAAGTGCTCATGCCTTAGGAAAGCAGAAGATGTGTGGGAATAGTCTGGAAAATAAAGACCTGGGTACTCGTTTCAGGTGAACATATCTCAAGTTACTCAGAGTTAATAGAGCTTTATGATGAGAAACATACATACATAAATCCAGTCAGAGCTCTGAGGAAATGTAGAGGCAAAACAAACAATCCACAAAAACTTTATGTAGGCTAAAATGATGTAGACCTACATAGTTTAAATCCTGTTGCCTTTATAGTGGATTTTTTCTTAGACAAAAATAATTTGTTATTTGCTCTTGTTTCTAATGCAGATCATTTTCAACTCTATTACAGTATTTACAGCTGTTATAAATATAAACAAATAGTATATTATAATAATAATAATAATAATAATAATAATAATAATATAAACAGTCCATCCATCCATCCATCCATCCATCCATCATCAACCACTTATCCTTTGTACAGGGTCCATGCAGCACTTTATTTATATAAGATAAGAAGCTACTCTTTTATGTGTTTATCTTAATAGACTACATGTTTTTTAGAAAAAAAGAAGCTTTACACACAACCTTATGCCAATGATAATATTAGTACATTTGCCAATGTTAGGACACCATAGTCAACTTTAATCATATAAAATGTAATTTTCCAACAAAATGTGGCTAGTAAAAATGCTAAGTGGCTAGTAACTTTGGAAATCCACTAGACTAGTGAGCAAAATAATCAAGCCCTGATTATAACATTTTGGAGATAATTTGCACATCACTAAAAATGATATTCAATAAATATTTAAAAACATGTTTTCAAAGTAAGAGCGCACGTGCAACCTTAAAGCTGTATCAGTATCAGAAATGAACCCACAGACCAGACCAACTCTGTAGTTCCCCTGATCTCTAAGCAGCTTTTATCTGGACAGCAATCTCGAACAAAAGACCACCAACTGTCGTGAGGATGGACTGCAGTCCATTTACCATTTTACTATTGTTAAATGCTGTTTAAATACTGATCATGCATCTGTATTATTCCATCTGCATGTGTGTGTTTTGAAACCACGCAGGTGTCTTAGGTTGTGCGCTGGCTGATGGGAAGACTGTCGGAGGAATAATCCCTTCCTGGCTGAATGGTAATCGCAATTTGACATTTCCATACATACTAAATGTAAATATATATATATATTCGCCTGCCATTTACTGGTCTTGTGCAGAGTTTTGCGTGTGTGTCATGCGGCCATCGAGGCAACAAATTGAGTGCTGAGAAGTTGTACTAAGTTGCAACTCGCCAACACCCAGTCAAGTCTTGACTGTCATGTTAAAACCCAAACTCATGGCCCACCCACGATAACAACAAGCGCATGTGTGCCCATTTTCAGCTGAGGACTGCGGCCCGTGGTCTGCTGGCAGAACACCGGGTGCTTTCTGATCAGGTGCCGTTGTGCTGTTGCCGAGGCGATATAACTTTTGTTTTACGATGGACGAACTGTAACATTACAGTCCCATACTTTGGACTTTCTCTCTTTGGTCCCTCGCTATTTTCTCTCTCTTCCTCCACTTTGCAAACAACGGCATCATAATCACGTTGTGTGCGAAGTGCGACAGTAATAAATATCCATGCAAAACTGTGCAAATAGCTATGTGGATTCAACGATTCATCGATGCAAAAAATTGCATGCTTTTTAGTAATGGAATTAATCGATTTGTGTGTGTATGTCACAACATTATGGTTTTATACTTGATGTGTGTGTGTGTGTGTGTGTGCTATGTGTTTGTTTCAGTGCCTGGAAATATAGATGTTGCTGGTGAAGATTACCTCAGGGTACACAATGCTCTTGATAAACTAGTAGTCCTGACCAGAAGCACCATCAAGCATCCTACTGCTCTGTCTGACCTAGACAAGCTGAAGAAAATACTAGAAGGTAGTGGTGATGATGATAACGATCCTGCTCAGACTATAAAACTGACCTCCAAAAATCCATTTCTTTTTGGTAGCTGCAAGCTAATCTGCAAACATTTCAGCCACTAGAAAGGAATGTCATCAATGTTTCAATTTTCTTCCCAATTCAACTTACTGTGTCTGTGATGAAATAATTACAAAGCAATTGTCTAATTCAAAATGCCACAGTGTCCATTCAATTCTTATCTTTTCCAGACAAGGTAAATCATAATGAGTCTGCATGGCTGGACTCAAAGAGTTTGGAGGAAAGAAAGACTCTTTCTGAGCAGTGGACCCTGGAGCTGCTGGCGGCAATAGAGACCTGGAGCCAAAGTCTGGAGGATGGAGCTTTTAAAACACATGGTCAGTGTATGGCAGATAAACAGCCGAACTGGTCAAAGCTGTGGACAAACAGATACATTTTAGTCAAATGAGGTAAATGTGTCTGTGTATTCTTTTCCATGTGTTTTTCCCTAGTCTCTCTGCTTACTAAGCACGTTCTTCCCCTGATTGTGAAATGGGAGTGGGGAACTACCAGAAACTTCCTCTACCAATACCAGGGTGAGAAGACTCCACAATAATAAGAATAGTTATTATTTATCCATTCTGGATAATACACTTATTCTTGTCAAGAATGAGATGAGAAGATCAATACCACTCTAACGTCTGTGTAGTAAATATGAAGCTAGCCTGGAGTTGTTTGTATATATTGAAAAGACAACGGTTGAGATTCAGAGGTGTTGGTAGGGGGATTTTGTTACCTTTGGACAAAGCCATGCTTCCTGTTTTGCTAATGGCTGTTGTTATTAGCGTGAGAGTGGTATCAATCTTATTTCTAACTCACTGAAGGAAAGAATACAGGCATAATTCCCATTGTCAAACAATGGGTCAAATATGTGTAGGTGAAAAGTGTTTATTGTAATGATGAACGAACAGGACATCACCGGCTTGTTCCTCTCAGCACTTTGGTAAGTAAATAACTAAATAAATGCGCCTGTCTTCCATAAATATAAGGCCATATAGGTCATCTGTGCAAGCAACTTATTACAACCCATATTTACATTTACGGTACAAAGGAGGAAGCCAGGTGATGTGGTATAAGAGCAAGAAGGTTCTTCTACACTCGTTAAGGAGGATGCTGGGGTGGATGGATGGGCGAAAAGCTGCGAGACTTTAAATTAGCTTTTTACTTTTTGGGATGACAACGTTGATTTTTACTGGAGTTTCTCAGCAGCGAGCTTCCGTACATTTCCAGTTCCACTGTTGTTAGTGTCAGTTGGCCGGAGCCCTGTTAGACTACTACTTCATATTTATATAAGAAATGGAAAAACATAAACATTGCTTGGAGAAAAGAAAGTAAGGAAGTTGAACTACCTGGTGAGAAAATGTCAGAAAAGTTGTTGTCCTGCTTGCTTGCTGACAGACCTGACGAAGCATGAATTCATGTCTAAGAAATCAGCATCATAGTTATTTCGGCAACAATTTGATATTTTTATTGCAATTTAAATCACAGCAAAATGTTTACTTTGGGTTCTTTTAGCTGAAGTATTCATGAGCTGTGTTTATTTACTTGTAACACTCAGCAGTTGTCGAAGCGATAAAACCTACGTGAGGAAAGCGTTGCGAAGATTAAATTCGCATTGTACATAGAATTATGGTGAACTGTTACCTGGGCGGACCTTTATGACCAACATTTCACCGCGATTGTTACCTGCCAAAATATCTAGGTTGGTGGTCTCGCCTACCTAGCCAAGATGGCGACCGTTGAGGCAGCAAAGTGAAAACAAGTTTGCCCAAAGTTTAGACAATTCTGAAAATCTCTTGCTCGGCAGATTCCAGCATTCCACCTTGCCTCAGCAGTAAAGAGAGATTCCACCTGATAGACGCTGGGCTGCTGATTAACGTAGCCTACCCTTCATTTCTGGGAGACAAGAGAGACATCGACCTCATCATTGCACCAGAGTACAGCGCTGGAGACATGTTTGAGGTACTGTTTTTGTATGCCTAAGCCCTGGATGGAAGCTAACTGATAATACCTGAAGTACAGTACTAATACCATGTATAGGCCAGTAACTGAAATACCACCTTAACCTCATCACTGACTTTCCAAGAACCTCCAGGCAAATTCTTTTTTGTGAAGACAAGTAGGCAAAAGGTCACCTGTCCCCTTCAGTGAATTTCTGCTCAAATGCAAATACAAATTGCAACAACAAATGTTTCATGTTTCAGATTTTGATTCACACCAGGTTATTTTCAGCTTTGCATGCATGTGGTTTAACTGACTGATCAGTTTGACCTTGTCCTGTTCCTGCATGCATTTGTCATTTAAATTTGCATATCTGTTTTTTTAATGAATCTAACCATTAATGAGACCCTTAATTGCAACTAGCTATGGTGGCTGACATAGGACAAAAGAGGTCATCATCTGCGACAGCAGAGAGTAGCCACTCAAGAAACGAGGTTTCTTTAGGTAGATGTATTGAGAAATTATATTTACTTATTTATTCAGTAAAACCATATTATCACTTGACCCCTGACGGCATCTTCTCTCGGCCTTGTCTCGGTCTCGGACATTGAGGACATTGGAGACCAGTCAAGACCATAAGTTTGGGAATATCAATAAATTGCTTTTGCATTGTCTGATTTGTTAACATCCTAACTTTGATTGGAAGTAAAACATATTCTTTCAAATGCAACCAATAACCCTAATTAATCACTGTCACCCCTCCCTGTGATGCTTACGTTAATTTTAGCTCTTAGTGGGGGTTTTAATGGGAATGTGGATCTTTCAGATCAATTTGTGAAGTACCTATGATCTCATTCCACATTTTATTGCGTGCCATGCAATGCATTGAACTGGTTTTGGTCGGTCTCGCTGCTCTCAGCTCTCAACCCCTAAAAGTCTTGGTGTTGTCTCGGTCTCGATAAACTCTGGTGTTGGTCTTGACTTGGTCTCGGTTTGGGCGGTCTTGATTACAACACTGTCATGTTCTCACCCACCATCTTATGGATAAAAAAAATTCTCTGATGCAAAATTAGTTATTTGCTGACCCCTGCTGCATATTATTACTTCTTCTTCTTCGAATGTACATATTCAATATACTGATGAGCGTCTACACTGCCAGAATTCTACAAGCAGAAGAATGTTGTGACGAAACACACTCATTTTGGTCATTTGTAGAAATATGGCGACGCGACATGGTAACGTCCATGTAAGAGGACCCACGGTTATGTAGATATGAATGACTCATTCTAAGGTAATAAAAACACAACAGTTCATTATATAAGGTCTTTATACACCACTGAAAATAAATTTATGGATCCTATATTGCATTTCTGTCAATAGATCCTCAGAAATATTACACACTGGACATTTCAAGTGTGGCGTATTATGAAATGGTACCTACCTACGTCTAACTTGTCGAACTTGTTGCCCAGAGCATGAAAGCTGTGAAACCTAGGAGTCTGAGCGAACACTCACCATCTGCTCCCTTCACAGACTCTGACTCTTGCCAGAGACTACGCAGCTGCGGTGAAGAAGCCTTTCCCAGAGATAGACGCCAGAATCCTGGAGGAGAAAGACTGGCCAAAGGACTGCTACGTGTTCGAGGGAAAAGAGAAAGAGCCCTCGATCGTTTACATGCCGCTGTTCAACAGAAAAAACTGCAAAGGTCTGTTACACAAACACACACAGATATTTTTTTGTAATTAACCTAAAAAAAACTCAATTGATGATCATTTTGACATAGCATAATTTTTCCCCACACTATTTAAATGGCATTAATGTAATTTAGAATGAGATTAATAAATCATTTAATTGTAAATCTTTTGTTTGAATAAATTTGTTTGATATGGTTCAGGGTCCAAACACGCCTGTAATATATTTGCTTAGATTGATAACAGATTTGAATGCAAGTTTACCCTGAAATAAGTAATTATGGAATCTTTGGATAATATTTTGTGTTTCAGTACCTGGCAACACTGATTTAAGCTCTTCACTTTTGGCAAAGTGTCAAGCAGAAGAAGGGTAACAGGTGCTTAGAGCATTAACAGCCCTTCATGGTTTTCTACAGATGCAGAAGAGTTCAAAGCAAAAATGGAGGAGTTCTCCACCTTCCAGCGTCCCTTCAGCCAGGCGAAGATTGAGTCCCTGTTGGAGACAGCGAAAGCCAACATAAAGAACAACAAGGAAACTCTGCTGAGGGAGATTAACAAGGCTGTCCTCCGCCGACGCAGAAAAGAGGTAGGGGTGGGTTTGAGTGAGAGGGGGTGTAAAGTGAGACACAGGGAGACATAAAAGAATCAGAGTGGATCTTAAAGCACTGACAGTGTAGGTCAAATCTGAATTTCACATCTCTTTACAGCGTGTAATGTGAGCTCAGTGCGCGTCTCTGCATGTCTGAGGAAACAATCTGTGTGAAAGGAGATGAAAAGGGATTCAGCAAGAGGACTTTATGTAATATCTGTGTGTCAGTCTGAGATGCACAGAGAGAGATGTGGATGGCTGACAGAGAAATAACTGACTTATCAGGAATCTGTCACATCTCTTTCCTTCTCTCTTCCAGGAACGCTTTGAGGCCGGGGTGAACTAGAATCTGTGGTTTCTTCATGTTCGTCAGTCAGACACAGCCCAGCCACAGGAGGCAGAGAGCATAACCCAACTACCACACAATCATGTAATGTGACAGCATGTCATATCTGCTGAAATAATTATGTTGTTGAATGTTTGGACTGACGCTATATATAAACATCAGTTAAATCTCTGACAGTTCATGTCTTCTTTTACTTTTGTTAAGGATTTGGTTTTGTTTTTTCCAGGGTTTTTTCTGTCATGGTTTGGGGTTTTGTGTTTGTTCTTTTGTTCATGTTTAGTTTTCTGTGAAGTGTGGTTTGTGTTCTCTGTTTGGTGATAGTTTATTTCAGTGTTCACTCTTGTGTCCTTGTTTCCTGTTGTCTTTAGTTTGTCTTTTGATGTTCAGTTTATTCTGTACTTTGGTCAGGTCCTGTCTGTTCCCCTCGATTGGTTTGGATTGGATTATCTTTTGTTTGGATTTGCCTTTGTTTTGACTCTTGCCTTGTACTCTTTGGAAGCCGGTTTCAGTTAAGTTTTGTTTTATAGCGATGGTATTCACAATAATAATGAGCCTCGAACTTTGTGGAAATAATTTGTAAAAGGCCCTACTGTCTCAGCAAAGCGATGCCCCTGTGGACAAAACATGGGGTCTCATTTATAAAACTGTGTGTAGAATCCTCACTAAAAGTGTACTTGCGCCCAAAACACCAAAAAATATTCTGTCTTATAAAACAGTGTAAGCAATGTTCCCTTTATAAATCACATTGAACTTGAAATGTGGCACATGTGAGGAACATGTCCGACCCTTCAAACGCCCATAGTTGCCTATAAATGGTCAGGGAAACGCCACTTATTAATATTAATACGTCCTGACTGCATGAAGAAAAGGAGACAAATTCTGAAATTTAACTCAGTGTGACACTGATATACTTTTGGTGAAGCTGAAGTTGTTTGGTGGGTAAAAAAACGCACTTTCACGCAAGACTTGTGCACCAGAGGAAAGGAGGCAATGGAGCTCCACCCCTTTATAACCAATCTGCAAGAACAGGCATCCCTCCTGAGTAGTGACGTCAAAGGCCGGAGATGGGATGACCCAGGTACCGATTGGGATTCCCCCGTTTGAAAAGAGAGTAAACCAAATGCATTCCACTTGTGTTTAAACATTTATTTAGGCTACACAAACAGTCCGCTCACTAAACAAGGCTGCCGATGAGTTAAAATAAATGACTTGTTGTAAATAAGCTGAAAGATTTACTTAATAAAATAGTGTTACATTTTCCATGACGTGTTTTTACAAGCAGCGCATCACATCCACATGCTGACGCACAGCGTTTGGCTCGATGAGGTAATGAACATGTGATAACACCAGGCTACATGCTCTCCTGTTTGTTGGACTGACTCATTGAAAACAACATAAATTTAAATGTAATTTGTCCTCCTGTTCACCTTATTTAAGGGAATAAATTGCACTGATGCAAGTAGCCTATTATGATTCCTGATAAAACTGTACAACATATTTGAGGTATTCTTTGCAGAAACAGACGTCTCTGTGTTTATGATCCTAAATCTGGATCTTTTTGTGCGCTGCAAATGATCTTGAATTGTGTTCTGTTTTGGTTTTTGCGCACTTCAGGGAAAGTCAATCAAACGGGTGTTTGTTCATTCACCAAGGTTTTAAGCCTATAAGTCTCAGAGGTAATATTTCAATTTATTTTACACAGTAGTAGGCCTATTCATTTCAAACGATTTCATCCTTCTTCCATGTGAGCCACCATTTCTCATTTCAGGACCGCACATTCTCCCGTCAAGTTTGTTTTTTTTATAGATCACAACCTTTGCTTGGGATGTGACATATGCACGTTTCCAGCCCTGTTCTGTATGTATGCACTGTTTATAAATCAGACCCTGAGCGTGAAGAAATTCTTTTCCAACTTTGTTATGGAGCAATTCCACTTCATTAAAAACCTTTGGAATAAATTTGAACAGCAACTGTGAGCCTGGCCATAAAGCCAAACATGAGCACCTCACAAACATTTCAATTACTTCTAGGGTGAATTACAGTCTAACAGTGATATAGTCAGTCTGTTTTCACATTCATCTGCTGAAAGGGGAACGTTTCTCTGTGCATACCGAAAATCTGAGTTTACCACATGGATTTACAAGCAGGATTTATGACATCACAGCTGGTTTGGGAGCCAATCATGGTCCAATATTCAACTTAAACAAGTGTGGAAACTTGAAACCTATACACTGAGAATGGACTTTACCATGACGACATCAGGTGTCCAGCAATTAAACTTTTGAAATGAACAATATGTCAACACAACAAATGAAACTTTAACTAACATAGGCTATCTCTCAGAACTTTGTTTCTATTTTCAGTATATTTAGTACCAGATTACACAGGCCTTTCCTTATTCAGGGCGTGATGGACCTGTAAAGGAAATGTTTAATTTCACAATGTAAAAGTTTAAGATTCTGCTTCAGCACCAGAAAATACATCCTGAGTCTATTCCGAGACAGCCTGAAAAACAGTGTAATCTTTATTTAATGTTGATTCCCCCAGACTGCTAAAACCCCAATCTCCCAGAAATACTACAGGAGACATGACCTCAGTGTCATCAGCTTCTGGTGCAAGCCCAAGACTGACTGAATGCAAACTTGTTCAGTATACCCTTACACTGTGCACACATATATACCACATTCTGTAAATATTAGTATGTCCTCTTTCATACCAAACTATATCAAGCTCAGTCTGGCTGCCTGTTTTGAATGAGGTAACCCAAAGCTAACGCTAGAGGTCGCACAACATCCACAACAGGGAATTGCCGTGTGTTTAAGTAGGTCACTACAACCGAGGTTTCACCAAGGCCATCTGCATCCAACACACTCACACTGCATCCACAGTTGGTTCCTTTGCGACTGTGTCATCGTCATTTTTGGAAATAAAATCAGTCTCTGCCTGGCGTGGTGTCTTTAATATATCAAGCTCACACAGTAAGATCATCACTGATGACTTTCTACTTTATTTTGAAATTTGAATAAAATGATTTAATCTAGCAGTGTTGTAAAAAAACAACAACACTTTCCTCCATCCAGAAGTACAACTTAGTCAGCCTTTGTGCCATTTTAGACGCTTTGCATGGTTTCCCTATCATTCTGAACTTTTTGTTTTTTCAGTGCTGATATTTTGTAGCCTATATCTTCATCTGAAAGACACGGATCACGTTTTTCCTTTCTTGCTTTACAGATTTTGGATTCTGTCATGATATAATATCATGAATATGTTGTCGCTCTCTGTCAGTCTGTGCGCACTCGGTGCGCTTTGCGTCGTCAGTGAAGTTGCCTGATACGCTGCAGACGAGCGGTGCGCCACAAACATCCACCCTCTCCAAAGGAAACAAGAGGAGAATAATATGCTTCATGAAGGGATTTCTCAGCTTAAATGTCTTCAGGGTGGATAGATACAGAGAGAAATATATGACAGACGCCAGTAGAAACACCGAAATGTTGCCTGAACGCCAAACGTGGAAGCGAAGGAGGACGATGCTGTGAGGACCGATCTCAGGCTTCAAACCGTCACGGCGCTCCACGGGGAGAGACGGGGATAAGAAGAACTGAAGAGGGAAATAATGTTCAAAGTTAGGCCGTGTCGTCTACATGTGCGACCCCGTAAAGCGCCGTCCCGCAACAGCTGCAGAAAATGAGCATGAAATGAACGAAGAATGCATGTCATTTGGGATATATCTGTGATTTTGCAAACATATATCATCTGCACGTCATCAGGTAAGGTGCCAAGACGGAATTGAGAAGGAACTATTAAAACAATATAGAAATATAGGAGACTATCAGAATATTCAGCTCGGATGTGAAGCCATAAGAAGTCACCGTTAGATACAAGCTACCGAAATATTATATAATTGTTATAGTGATATTTCGAGTCCTTATTTCCTGTAAAACTCGCCATAGTTACAGAAACCCATCCCCTGCCAAAGTGTACCATTTTACTTTTTAAATAAAGTGAAGCGTCAACAGGCTCTTTGCACAGAGAGACATACACTAACATCCCGTCACTGCACGCTGCTGAGGTTCAAAACCATTGAGATGATTGAATTCATGCATCAAAACTCGCACATTATAACCCAGCACTTTGATCAGTAACTCCTCATGCACACAGATGCACTCTGTCACACACACACACACACACGCAGATCATAGTAGTAGTACAGGATGGTAGGCTACGCCACACATACACAGCCTGACTAAAGCGGAGTCACACAGGGAATATAAATAGTTTTTTAATAATAATACTTATGAATTTCACTCTCAATATGTCAAAGAGCTCGTGCAATATGGCCTTATCAGTGAGGCAACCATCCATTTCCTCAGATACTCACAGTGATTCCCATAATGGGATGAGTCAAGACCTCCTACTCATCACTGCAGAAGCTGCCAGCCTCAGTTTCTTAACAAGACATGACTCCTTACAGTGATAATTTCAAACTGGTATGTAGACATCAAGAGAGGACTCCTGATTACTGAGCCACCACACTTCAACTGTATGCTAGGGGGAAAAGACTTAACATTAGCCTGTACTTTAAGAATTTATTTGGACTTTGTAATTAAACACTAAATGTGTTTTTTAAAAAGTCAGGAAAATTATATAACTTGTTTACAGGTTTATTCGATAGTGCCAACTACAGTCAATGGGCAGAGTTGAGCAGGGGATGCTGTTGTTCTCTGGTATGCTTCTAAATCACTATAGTTCAAAACAACCACTGGGCACACAGATATCAAATATTTAAAAAGATATTTTGCAGTTTTTTTGTGGATATGGTCTCAATGTTAAAGGTGTAGTCAAGCCATTTCCATTCATTGGTTCCTACAGTTCCCATAATGCAACATTAACATCTGTTAGCAGACCCTCTTTGCGTTATAGATGCTCACATCTTTCAATCTCTAAATATTCTTTTTGTCAGCCTAAATGCCCAGTGATCAGCCCAGCCTCAGTAATAATCTAATGATATAATAGTATAACAGTCACAATGTTTTTTCTGCATTTAGTACTTTTAGAACTTTAAATACACATTATTTTAACATTAGTACATTTACTTAAGTGAAGGTTTTGGATAATGCCTCCACAACTGCCTACCCCTCAACTTATTTGTCAACTGCAGTCTTGGTCCTGTCTTCGGTTCGTCTTACCCGGTTCTGAATTGGTGCAACACAAACTCTACCATTCACAACAATGTGTCAGATCCCGGCAGCTTTGTTTTAATCATGCTGCTGCTGCTGCTGCCAGGCTGGCTGGTTGCAACCTGCAGGGTTGGATGGCAACGGAGCTGCAGCACAGTCAGTGGCAGCCTGAGGCCAGAAACACTCAGGGACACAAAGTGTGAAGTCATGTGTACCACAGGCGGTTGTGGGCACCGTTGCAGGCCCACCACAGGGACTCACTCCATGCATCCCACATAAACAAATCTCCATTTTGACCTACTTTGAAATCTTCATTACAAATCAACAGACTTTTTTCTTTTAAAAAAGGCAAGGGATGATTAAATTAGCAGTTTAACTTACAGTATAAATTCGATTGACATCAGTGCACATTTATTACAAGCAGTCCAGTGTTGTTATTATTATAACACTGGAATGCCTTTTTCTGCTTATATAGCTTTATGTAATACCCCTTTGACAATACCTTTTTAAAATGTGCAAGACCACATGTATACATTGCTATCTGCGCTAATACTTACAGAGCTAAAATGGGGATTTCATTGTTTCAACTTGACCCTTCCCAACCAATTATCCAACAAGAACAACATTTCTGTGTTTCTGTGGTATATTTACATGGACATAAATGTTTGTTTCTTAGTGTTAGAATTCATGCTAATAAGTCAGTTTTGGGTTGAAGGTGGACTTTCCCTCTGGGCCTCTTGAATCCTCTGGAGGCGATACTGCATAAAGATGACATGGGTAGAAATCAGATGTATGGGGCTAAATTTTTTTTATTTTTCTCAAGAATCTTAAAAAGATAAAAATGCCTCTGTTCATTTATGGCAAACTGGTCCCTTTCTGTAAGTGGATGACACTGTGACACCTGCCCTGTCTCTCCTCTGTTCCCTGTTTAGCTTCAAAACCTCTCTGTTCCCTTCCCCCTGCATTTCCTTGGAACTTGTCAGACCTTGTCATACCCCACCTGTCCACCAGATGAGTTTCCTGCCTTTTCCCAGTCAGTCGCCTCTACCCCTTGTTACCTCATTTCAGTACCAGCCATTTTCTCTCTGGTTCACCCTCTCAGTGTTGTTGTGCTTCCATTGTGATCCAGCCATTCCTGCCTGCTCCCTGTTCTGTAAACCTGGGACAGTTTCCTTAGCCAGATTTGTTTGCCTCTTTGGACTGCCTTCATGTTACCTATCTGTAAGCCTGCACTGACCGTAGTTTCAAGTAAAGTACAGTTAGCAGGCTTCAGTGTACATAAAATTAAGTTAAATGAGAGAAATGCTGTACATGATATTAGTCTTAAAATATGGGTTTGAGGTTTTTTCAAGTCTGTCTTCTTACAGTACATAGAATGATTCCTCCTTGTTTGCTCTTACCAGGAGTTTGATGGTGGGTTGATTGCATTGTGTTCATTGGATAGGCAGACAGGTTTGAGATGTGTTAGCTTTGTGCAAGGGTTGGAGGTGGTTAGCCTCTATCAAAAGAGGAAGAATACGCCTCACAGTAAATTACGTGTTGTTTCCTTTGCTAAATTTACGACATGGCCAAAAATTAAAATCAAATGCTCTGTATAGCGTCTTTCTAGTCTTTTTTCAACCACTCAAAGCACTTTAACACTAGATTGCATTTACACACTGAGCCTAAGTGCTCAAACAGAAACGAACATTCACACACACTCAATTCGGGGGTTCAGTATTTTGCCCAAGCCTAGAGGAGCTGGGGATTTAACCGCCAATCTTCCGATTAACGGGCAACCCCCTCTACCTCCTGAGTCACAGCCACTCACAGCCTGAGTCACAATCCTTTTAATCGCACTCCCTTGTAAACAGAAGCCAAAACGTCATCATAAAATAACACTTTCAAGTTCTCACAACTCAGTGGAATTGTTTACAAAATGACACACAAGGAAGAGCAATGTGTGGTAATTCATCCAGTCATCATGGCCATCTACTTGGTTACTGCCTTGTTCACGCAGCACAGATCTGCTAGTCAGTGAGGTTATGTGAAGTTTCTAAACAGCAGTAAGACGACATTTCATACATCTCTACGATTCACCTGAAAAATAGATTGTGGACACCTTAGACCACCGATATCAATCTAAAATTGTCAGACTGCCTAACCCTATTTCGAACATTAGCCTCTGGCAAGCTAGTCTCATTTGGAGTTGGAGGCTGTGTGAACCCTTTGCTGTGAGGGCAGGACTCCTACAGTGCTGTGATTTACTAAAGAACAGTTTCCTCTTTTTCTCTTTCCTTCTCCCTGCAGGTCAGCCGATAACATCCAAGCTTGATGACAGTTGGTGGGCGTATAAGGACGTTGTCCAGGGAAGCTTTGTTCCAGGTAATAGACCATCACCTACCTCATACACGACAAGGTGTCATGACTAACACATGGGAAAATATTTGAAAATGTTATGGAAGATATGGTGGAGGGGAGTTGTTTCCCCAGTTTAGGAAGGTTCATCAAAACTTTTTATGTCCTTAGAATAAATCTATTATGCCTGTAAATCCTATTAATCCTCAAAATCTGGGTTTTGGAGACAGGTTATTTGAAGCAAAATCTGTTTGGAATTAGTGCTAATAAAAAGACTTTAGAATAGATTTTTAAATTACTTTTATATTGTACTGAAACGAAATATGTTAAATGGTTATAGGTAAAACAGTGAGGCTTAATATTATGGAAATCGATTATAACTGCAATAATGAAGGCGCTATTGTGCATTACTCAGTATCCCTAAAAATGTCATTCATATAGGATGCTTGTGCCACCACGGTGCGCCAATGCAGGAAGTGGTGTAAAGCAGAAAGTAAGAGTGTGGAGGTCAGGGGTGCTCAAGCATCAGACTACAGTTTATATCCCATCACAATCCGGTTAATGTGACCTTTTTTAAAACCTCTCCCTTACCTTAGCATACTGTATGTGACATGTACAGGCGTTGTAGAAAGATTGTGTTTTAAAAGGTTGTCACCGAACCTGATACAGGGTTTTGCCAAATGGTCCAGTACAAAAAGCGTTTCTAGTGGCAGGGTCGGCGTAAGGGCCAGTGATCTGACTGTTTTTTAGGAAATTAATTCGGGGATGATGTAGAGGGGGCACCTTTTCATATAACCCTTCACTTCTATTGTCACACAGCAACTAATTAGCTTCAGCCAAGGTAAGGATGATGCTGAGACGCTGCGACTGATCTGCATAAATAGAAATGGACCAAGATCATTTGTTTATAATTACTTTGAAATCAGCTAATTTGAAGTTATACTTTCCTTAAAATGGCACACTTCCTGTTTTAGAATAAAACTAAAATATTGCCAGGTGAAAAAGTGTATATTCATAATTGAGTGTGTGTGTGTGTGTGTGTGTGTGTGATGGGTGTGACAGGCCCTCTGGGAAAGTTGAGACTGACAGTAGTAAGCTCATCACATCAGTCAGTGTAGCCTGACTTTGACTGCAGCTTTTTCACCCTCAGTCTACTCTTGCACTACATCTTTCTCCTCGCTTTGTGTTCATGCTGTGCCAGCACAGGAGAAATGTCTACTTCGAGCTGGGTTTTTTGGGGGGAAATTAAGTGGGAATACAGTCAGCAAAAAAGAAAAACTAGGTTGGTATTCAATACTTGGGTCACTGATGGGTGTCATATTGTGCTTATATATATTCTTTGAACACCTTTGTAGCCACATGAGGCACACAGGTGATTGACTGAGATGAGAGGGACAAAGCTGTGGGTCTTCTCAAAAGGAAAACAATGAGAGATGGGGGTCTGCCAGCCTCAGAGCAGAAACAGAAATCACTATTGGCTCTTGAGTGAGAGTATTGGGAGATGACCCAACAGAGTTTGCGGGGAATGAGACTGAGCACAAATGATGCAACTTCAGTGCTTCTTTGCAGTAAACACGGAGGTGCTCAGGATGATAGATAAAAGGAGGCCGAGAGGAAGGAGTCTGGCAATTCTGCTGTGGTTCGCCTCTGAGCTATTACCTTGGCACTGTAAAATATGAAACTAAATATAACACAAGATACAGTATGCACCACAGATGCAATAGAACAATGGAGAGTCTTTGGCAGGCGTAGACAAAACATGTATTTCTGGTCCTGTACTTCAAAAGCACCTACAGAGACAGGATTCGGGTTCGGGTTTGCCTGGTTGCTCATGTAATCCCCCTCAACCTCTCTTCCAACCTGTAATCTCGCCTGACATCATTGGACAAAAAAATTAATCAGCGGCGAATTTGATATTCAATCGTTTAAAGTGGGCGATATGTTTCCCTCTCTCGGGACTGTCTCATACTGTGTGGGAGACACAGTCTCAGAAGGGCCAGTAGAGAAGTTCTGGGAAGCAGCTGTGTGATGCTCTTTAACAGAGGTGGGGAAGTTAACCAGTCACATATTTAGTCTTTTCTCTTGCAGAACTTAAAAAGTCCATTTGAAAAAAAAAAGTTACATACATACAGATAACGCATTAAACTTGTGTTAGTGTTGCTTGTCCAAGTAAGTTTTTGCCTTCCCCTCCTTATGTTGCGCTAATCTGCAATGGGGTCATTTCGAACTAAATACTTCATGTGCATTAGATAATCTTTGGAATGCATTTTTTCGCAGGACTTCCAATTGTAATCCAATTGCTCTCTACAGCTCAAACAACCGAACATCACATCCTCCTCTTGTTTGAGCAGGTCCAAGAATTTCTGTAAAACTATAGATTGTGTAATAACATTCTGAGCCAGCTTTCTACCATGATACGTTTCCACTAGTGGTGGGCCGTTATCGGCGTTAATGTGCTGCGTTAACGTGAGACTCTTATCGGGCACTAAAAAAATTTCACAGTTAATCTATTCTCAAAGTTGGGTTGGGAGCTGGGTCTATACTACGCAAGCTATGATGACTTTCACCTTGATATTTTA
>JAPMOB010208589.1:0-14332 GCA_029875015.1 Lepomis gibbosus
CAATGAAGTGCATAAGCATGTGCTAATATGAGTCTTTGAGTTTGTTACAGAGAAGTGTTCACAGGAAGCCTGCAGTGGATAGTCACACAACAGACCTCTGAAGAAACCAAGCCCGGCCGCTGAGGAGCGTCTGTAATTAACATACATAGTTCCTGGAACATTCTGTATAGTAACATATGTTAATTGTTGCTGCTGTATCCCCTTTCCCCCATATAGCAGAAATGTGCATGTAACTAGGGACCTCCCTGAACATAATAAAAAGAGAGGAAACGGAAGAGATGCCTCAGAGCGGTTGAAGTATGTAACTGAGTACATCTCTGTCCATTCTCCTCGCGAGTAAAAAGTAAAAGCTATTAACTCTCTTGTCTTTCTTTCTTGTTTGATATTTTAGGTGTCTAAATCTGACAAATGCCTAAACTGATCACAAATTGATAAATGATTGTTAACTGTCACATTAAGTAACATTTAGATACAAGGAAGGAAGAGGAAGTGTATGTAGAGCAACCGGACAAAGATATAGGACTGAAATGTTGTTATTTATCTGTGTGTATATAAGTGGAAATTATGCAGGTCCACAAAACAAAACAAAAACCATATTCATGTCTGGCACTAGCACACTGTTACTATTGATTGCAAATTTGATGACAATTTGTTTACAGTTACAGTATCATATGATCCCAAACAATGTCAGATGATGACTTCAGTAGGGTAGTGGAGCCATGAGGGACGATTCTAGAAAAAAAGGAGAAAAAACACATTTGCAAACAGTGTTTTCCACCTGAAAGCTAGAAAATTATTTTCTCCCACTTTTCCCACATTCACCTGAATGCAGCATCACTCCCTCCTTTCCCTCCTCTTTCTCCTCCTAAACCAACCACCCTGCTCCCCCCCTGTGGTTGGAAAAAAAGGGGATTTAACTCTGTAAGAGCATGGTGGCCAGTGGTTGTCTGGTAACAGCTGGATTTGCCACCATTGTGCTCTTTGTTTAACGGTGCCTCTAACATTTCTCATTGGACAATACCGTTGTAAATCACATTTTTTGCCCTTTGTGTTACATTAGTGATGCATGTTTATGCACACACGATTACCAACTATATTTAGCCTGCTTTTACATCTAGACTGACAAGAAAAAAAGAACACATGCTTGAGGTTGTTGACAGCACTGACTTTCTCCCTCCACCACAGCATGATGATGAAACCCTACCTGCCTCATTAATGACTTGAACACAATGCAAACGCTTCAGCCTTCAGTCATGTTTACACTCATGCACCTCCAGAGGCCAGTGTGTTTCTTGATCGCCGATGAAAGCAGCTTGTCTCTTTCCCTCTCTCAGTAGAAGCAGAGCAGATGGAATTATGGCTCATGCAAAAGCAGCCCACCACTTCAGGGACAGTAAGCCGGTGGGAGAGCGGCTTCTTGCAGCACAGTAAATATTGTAAGGTAGCACCACAGCATAGGAGCACAGGTGACTGAATAATTAATAGGAGCTATGTCTTTGACAGATATACTTTGGAGGCCATTAGCTCTGCTACCTGGCAGAAGAGAGCATATTTGTCAAAAGAAAGTAATGTCGGGGTGGTGATTGATTTTCCGTGGCTGCCAGGTTAGAGGGAGCGCGCCTCTGTACATTAATATCATGTGGCATCTATTAGATAGGTGACTTCCTCAACTCGTCTAACCCGGCTGCCTCGGCAAAGACCGGCATATCAAAATTTAAATTGTCATCATTAATTTCTGGTGCTTGGGGAGTATCTTAGAACACCACGTCTGCCTCTCCTGCTGTAAGTCAGAAACCCAGTCTGCACACAGACACATATACACAGATGTCCCCATGTACAGTACTCAAATGCACATGCAAACAAACCCGTTCTTTATTACTTTACCCTTAATTCTTGTGATGCTTCTGTAGTCATTTTTTTATGAACTGGATAGCAGCTCCTGTAAAGTGATCTCCTTTTATCTCAGAAAGTTTACACACCCATGCCTTGAAGTGCAAAGGCAACAAAAGAATGTGTGTGTTTTGGCATGAATTGAGGTGCTATACACAAAACATGACTGCAGTGGAAAACAAATAAAGACAGAGACACATTCCTATTTTTTGGTTTTGTTTCAAACACACTTCCAAAAAGTGAGAAAAAAGTATAAAAGTACAGCCCAGTTTCTTTTTTATGCAAAGCAATACGTTCAAACACAAATGGTCCAACATTTGCATAGCAACCTGGAAACCTTTTCACATTTGAATAATTTCTAATTTCTATGCTTTCAGTCATGGTCAATTCACCAAAATGGAAAGTTCTGAAAAGAAATGCTAACTGAATAGGCTAATAATACAGTTCCAATTCACATTGTGGGTTTACCCATTTGATAAGTCAATTGTTTTTTTTGTTAGAATTCTTTCTAAAGTACATTTACCTCAGGTTGTTCTGTACTTTACTTTCTCTTTTTCTAGCAGACAATGTTGGCAGGAGAAAATGTTGGTTATCTCAACGCTATGCCTTTTAAGAAATGCAGTCCCAGATGAAATGGGAGCTGTTATTGTGTATCTTAAAGAGTGTAGTTGCAATATCCTGTGGCAGAGCATCAAGAGCACACAGGGATGTCAATGTGAATATCTTTCCCTTCAGTCAGACTCAGACCCTTGTTCATGAACAAAAATCTGGGGTCAGCTCTGTCATAGGATGGGAATCTTACAGACCATTAAGCATTATTCACCTAATTTCATATTATCTTCGAAACTAATCATAGCGGAAAATTACACAGGTAACCTTTATCATTCAAATAACAGGGAAAAAATGGATTTTACTTTCTGTGTGCATGTTCTGATAAGTTAAAAAATAATGTGCATAAGTCACACATACTGTGTGACAGATGCAGGAGGAATGATAAAAATGCCTCAAATGTCATGAGAGATGCATTCAATCACATTAATGATAAAGAGACATTTTAGTGTATGTCAGATCCAAATACATTCTTCTGAGCATATCCAATCAGAAAATGCATGCAATTCACACAGTTGGCAGCCAGTTTGAATAGTAACATGCCTGTCAAAATAGATTGTCTGGAGTCTCGCAGATGGGAAACAAGCGGCGTGGTGTTTATTGTAAATATATAGAGACAGAAAAACAAGAGCATGCATACATGCATGTGTGTCTTCACAGGAAAGAGAATATACGGGCAACACATTTTAATTCCATGTGTAAATCGATTTCAACCATATTTAGACTTGTCTGGGCACAACATAGATTTAAGCCGGGCTCAAGCAAGCCAGAGCTGTAGATTCATCCTTTTAAGAAGGGATCTCATCATTAATAGTCTTTACAGTCTAATATAAAGAACCATAGAGACATAAAAAATAGCCCTAGTAAGCAATTTACATAGAAAGAAGTTCAAATAAAATAAAAGAGGAAAAAACAGGGCAACGTCTTGTGAATTGGTCTGAGAAAGCATGTAAATATGTGGTCCGTATAATTTGAATTCAACATAGGTGCACACACTATGCAAATACAAATTATGTGCAGTGGGGATAAGGACAGCAGGTAGAGATAGGCGATTTTTTGTCATTATCAGCAATATAATCTCAAAAATCTAATCTTGAGGATCCAAATCAGAAAATCAGGTTAAAAAAATTAATAATAATAATTTAAGGAATAAAGTGTGGATTTGAGACTTACAGTACAAGGGAACCAGGGCTGCTGTTGAATAAAATAAGAAAACAAAACTTTTTATGAGTATAGTCTCAAGGCCACTAAGTCTGCAATGGCATGTCTTTTTTTGACTTGTTCCAGTGTTTTGTCAATCAAACCAATAAATCTTTTCTCCTAACAAACAGTTACATCTCAGACCACTGACTTGGGGTGCCCAGCGGCCTCATGTTCAAAACCTATACCATATAACCACAATGCCTTAGTGTCTCTCCCAACATTTCTTGTCTATTGTTACACTCAAATAAAGGCTAAAAATTCAAAAAGTCTCCTCATATACACATATACATTTTCTCTACATATTAACAAACATCACATTCCAAAAATATTATGTCATAAAAATGAGCATTAAACAGCCTTGCAGTACTATTCCACGTAGTAAATAAGCAAACAATAAAAGAATAAAGCCAAATATAACTTTAGAATCGATCAGCTATAATTCACTATTCAAGGCTGAATTTGACATCTCAACATATCTCACGTGAAAACAAAATGCATTTACCATATAAATACATGTTGATCTGGCTCTTACAAATGAATAACAATCAAATCCATTCAGATGCTTCAGATGATAATATGTGCTATACAATTATCCAATTAGTTAGATATTAATATGCTTGAAAGAGATGTAGCGTGTAGGAGGAAGGCAGGAAGGCGGAGTAGTTAGAGAGGCTGTCTGTCAAGCACACAACTCAGCTTCAAGGCTCTGTGTGGGCCACCAGACACCTGGATGAAACATCCTCCGCCAAGAGACTGTGTACATACCAGCTGCTGTAAGAGGACCTCTGACCTCCCTGTGAAAGATTAGATAAAACTGTAAAAATATCATTATCATCTGCAACCATGAGAACACTCTTAATAAACACCATTTATTTCTGTAAATGTGATCACTGTACCATGCTGCACAGTGTGCGGGTGCCGGGTGAAAATTATTAATGTTAGTTACGCGTTGGTTTTATTGATCATGTGAAAGTTTAGTAGCGGCAGTCACTCATTCAACAGCTGCCTGTCTGCGTCAAACAGGGAGAACCACATGTCTCCGTTGTATGCACAGCACAGAAGACCCGGAGCTGAACAATTTCCAAATTCCGCCTTTTTCGTTCCGCCAACATTACAAAGTGGAAGTTGGACACACCCTTAATGTACTTGCGCCATAGACCATACAGATAGTCTCACTTGGGCCCTGTGGTATCTCATACTAATGAAGATTAAAAACACTTTGCCCAAGTCACATTTTATTTACTTTTTTAATCCAAGTGGTATCTCCATGCATATATTTTTGGTTTTATGGGCTAACCAGTAAGTCTTTCCAGAAACAATCACTCCATTGCTCAGGACAATCTTTTCTTTTTTTAGTAATTTGGCTAAACTCACTCTTAAAAAGTCAGTGATTGCTGTAGATGCCAAAAAACAAAAAAAGTGTGAATGAAGGTATCTGATCAAAAGCGGTGGAAGAAGTACTTAAAATCCTGCAATATAAAAACACTCAAGTGAAATTCTTCCAGCTGTTTGCAGTGCCTTACCTGATCTGGAGGATATGGGCCTAGTGCTTAACAGAAAATAAAACACCTACCTTCCAGCATGGCTTTCCCTTCGTCATCGTCTTCCCTGCCAGTGCCTGCGCTATTTTCAACTATTTTCACACACCCACACAAATAATACTGATGTGGCTGATTACACACATCGTAGTCAAAGAATCAGTTCAGTTTATTTTTTGTTATAATATCTAGCCAGTTAAATAACTAATAAATAACTGGTACGTATTGCCATTGTATCCTTCCAGTTTGTCATGGCATATGGGGTGGTTTATGACATGACAATTACATAAAATAGAAGTCCCTAACAAAGGGTATTTCGGTACAGCACTTGAGTAAATGCACAACCTCCTAGAATAAAAACTTTTTCATAAAATTGATCAGCAGTAAGTGTACAGTACCGGATACTGCCAAAATCAATGTGTTTTTGACAACAAATGTCTGCATTTGTTTGAGTCCTGCAGCTTTTCAGGAGAGTTTTTTAAGATTTGTAAGGCGATTAGCCGATTGATGCTGAATAAGCCCAAAATCCTGTCTTTTTCAGGCCCCCAGTTGGGGAAGTTTTCTCCTACTTTGTCTTAAAATCTTCACCATGATCCATCATTTATTGACAGTGCAAGACCTGATAAATAACACACAGGACTGATGTGTGCCGGACAGAGTTGCCACATTGGGTTTTTTTTTAGTACTATCCAACCATCATCAACCGCTTATCCTGCATACAGAGTCACAGGGGGCTGGAGCCAATCCCAGCAGAAAGGCGGGTACACCCTGAACAGGCAACCTATAGACAAACAACCACACCTATAGACAATTTAGAGCCACCAATCATCCTAGCCTGCATGTCTTTGGATGGTGGGAGGAAGCTGGAGAGAACACAGACAGACAAGGGGAGAACATGGAAACTCCACACAGAAACCCTGGGGATGACCGGGGTTTGAACCCACGATCTGTTCATTGTGAGGCGACAGTGCTGACCACCACACCACCATGCCACCCTGTTATTGGTATCAAGAGCTAAATTTAAAGTAGGGTAGACTTAATTTTGTAAATGGCCAAGGAACAAGTAAAGCACCTCACTTGACAATAACAAGACTCCATCTGTTTTGTACAGTCAGCGGTAAGTGGACTTGATGTACAAGATCAAACAGGGGTCTTGTTGTTTCAATTTATTAAGTATGTCTCTCTCTAGAAAAATGTCCAATCTGATTGATTAAAAGACAACTGTTTGTTTTCTTGTTCCAGATGGTTTTAAGGTGGTTAGATTTTTAAATTTAACATTTTGAAATACATACAGGCAGCATGATGTCTCATATTCTTAGCATGCGGCCACCAAAGCTTTTCTTATTAATTCATGTCATAGCCCGAGTACTTTGTTTGTGGTATTTTGCCTGGCACTTTATCTTTGTTTCCCTTCTGTAGTGGAAAGATGATCCAGCCTTGATTGAGTTATTATTCCATTATTACTGTCAAAGCAGCACGAGGAAACGCTACACTTTGGTGAGCACAGTTTGAAGCAAGAGATAGCAGTTTAAATTTGAATTATCTGAGAGTCAAATAACTTCTACACCCAAAGATTTGATTGTCAGTAAACTTCACACTCCTCTGACTTAAACATGGAGACTGTGTAAAATATCCTTTTGACTGGGAGTTTTTATGTGTACAAAGAAAAAAATCTGTTATCTACGTCAGGTTGCATTTTGTTTGAGCTTCCTTTGGTATCGTCCTGCTAAAATGTCCAGATTTTTCCAGACACCTGATATTTACTTTTGGAAATGCAGCCAAAATATGAGATTTGAGATGTAAGCTAGCTGTACTCATTGTAATTTAGGCTTATTCATGAGACGCTATTGTGGAAAATTTTATGTATGTGGGCTGTTTCTTTGTTTGTGCACAGATGTGTGTGCTAGCCCATGTTCAGTGTGTGTGTGTGTGTGTGTGCTAATGTGCAGGTGCATCAGTTTTTTTTTATTTTTCACATGCATGTGTGGGTGTTAGAGTTAGCTTAACAGTGTGCCCTTCCTGTGTGTAAGTGAGCATGTGTGAAAAATGGTGACTGCTGTGGGGGTGTTGACAGTGGGATGGGTAAAACGCAGAGGTCAGCTATCACTTTGAAACATGCTGGTCCTTATCTCTGTCACGAGGCCTAATAGAGTAATGAATCAACATAAAGCCGGTACTCTCCTGAATGGACCGCTGCCTCCTCCACCAACACTTTAGTGCGCTTTAGTTCAACTATACTTACTGCCTCTGTAAGCATCTTTTGCCTTCCACCGTTGTTTATGGGTGGTTTTCAAAAGTGCCTGAATTGTGACTACTGTCAGAGGTGTAGTCACACATGAGAAGCCCCATAACCTCATCTTACACTCAGCCACTATGAAATAACCCCAGCCACAGACAAATAGGGTGGAGGGTCTTTTTGAAGGGAAGGTAATAAGGCACAAAATCAAAAGCAGCATATCTATGATCACCTTATGATCTCATCTCATGACTAGTGACAAATCACTGACTACATTCATTATGAGCTTTGTGAGTTATCATAGAAAAAGTGGGGGAAAGACATTATTCACAACATGAGGAGATTAGCAGAAGAAAAGGTTTTCAAATGAGCTGCTGGGCGTCTGCAAAGGATAGATGAAGTTTGGTCGATGTTTTCAGTTGGCAGAAAGAAAAAGACCTGTATGAAACTTATTAGGTGTTCAAAGCTTCCAATCGCTGCTATTTTGCCTGTAGTGCAAAGAAAATTGCATTTTCTTTCAGTGACAGTTCCAGTGAATGTGTCTCACAGTATCATTCATTAGCCCATTTATTATGATTCTTGACTCAATGTAGGCGACACCATTTCAATCAATTTTCCTCCATTATTGAGAGCTGCAAGTTCAGCCATGAATATTCACAAAGCATGTAAACCTTCATACAAAGAACTGTACAAGCCAATTGTATAACCCAGAGTTGTTCATTTTCAAGCAGCTCGTTCCACCAATATTACATAAGACATCACTCTAACACCACTACTGAGGATGAATTTTCACACTAGTTTCACTTGAAAGTTGCAGTGATGGCACATTACAATTTGGGCTGAATATCAGTCAGACTCCACATACAGGTGTGTGGCTAATGTTCTAAAACACATACACCAGGGAGATCATATCCCGCCGCTCATTTTGACATATTTTACTAAGTAAAACAAATGCCTCACTTGCAACCCATGCTTGAGCGTAAAAAGCCTGATATAACTAGCACATTCATCTGCAATGGCTTGTTTTGCTAAATCCCTCCTCCAAACACTGATTTTTTTTAAAGTGAAAGAAGATTAAGCTGTGACAATTAGCAGGTCTATCTAAATAGATTACTACTACAAGTATTAACCAAGCTTTACAGGCAGACTGCAACATTAAGGAGGGTGGAGGGGCTTAGGAAATGGTCGCTTATGAAATGTGACATTGCCATCGCAATTGCCATCTATATATAAAGAGGTATTATCTGGAATTCTTAACAATTTTTTAAAATTTTTGTTTCGCGTGTCATTTCAAGCAACATAAGGGAGGGTAACAACTAATCTGGCAGCTGTAGGATTAACATGCATATTTACTTAATGATGGTTAAGGTTAGCAGTAAAATAAATCAGGGGGGTGGATGTCAATGCTAGCATCATTAGCTAGCTATCGAGCAACTTAAACTTTAATGAAGCTAATTACTACTATGTAGCTACCGTTACGCAACGTAACGTAGCGTAACGGCATAAAATGGCACGCTGTTTCTGCACAATATAAGTCAATGTAGTCTTTATGAGCTTTATTCATAGTCTTTATGCTACAATATCAAGAAAGAAACCTAGAAAATCTACAACTAAGCTAAACATGATTGAACCTTGAACCCCTACCCTCATGCACATATTTCTGTGCGGCCACATGTTAAACCAGAAGGGCAGACATCTACCAAGGTTAATGGTCCAGTCTTTTGTGATATACAAATCTGAAAGCACAACCACTATATATGTCTGGATATCCACCCCATGGCTCGGATCCGCTTCAAAATTTAATTAGTTCTTGGCCCATGCTACACTCTTCCACCAAGTTTCATAAAGATCAGACTAGTAATTTTCCATAATCATTATCCGTAGAGCTTCCATCTTTCTACGCATAAGCCCAACTGTGCCATGCACTGTATTATTCTGCAGATCATCTGTTTGGATCAGAGTAACAGTGGGACAGCTCAGAAAAAAATAAGCACAGACCATCTTTGAAATCTTAAGAAATGTGAAATTTGATTTCAGTCTTGTGTCACAACTTTCTGACCACTGTATAGTGTAGGTAATACACTGACTATGGATACGTACCTCATACAACCTCACTTCATTTGATCATTCTTATCTATCTTGAGGGGTTCACTAAATCTAATTCATACCAGAAAAATACATTTTCTGCTTTTCATACATTATGCTTGACCTGCATTACTGATGTTTTTATGAGGATATTCTAAGCTCATATAAGGCGCATGATGCACATATGCTTCCTTCTTGCCCCCTAGTCATATTTGATATCATTGCATGTGCTGAGCAAGTCCTTGCTCACTCAGTCTGCATGACTCGCTTTTATGAGACAGGCTTGTATCTAAAAGTAAACCTCTGCACAAATTGGCCAGGTTACCATTCTTCAAAGAGAATACATTAATCAATTTCCATTGGCTCTGAAAGGCAGGGTCCCTGTTTGAATTCTACAAGTGCTCATAGACTGAATTTTTTAATAGTGTATGTTCTCAATCCCTCAATTTAGTGCAGCTGAATGGCAGTCCGCATTTCTTCCCAGTTTTGTACTGTAAAGAATATTGTAGCTTATTGCATTGAGGTTACCACACAAATGTGGTCACATTTGGAGATAAATTGCTCAAAATGGCCACAGTATTTTATGGGGCTTGTGATGAATTTAATACCTACTGATTAATAAAAAATATTGTCTTTACTTAACTGACATTTTCCAGTCTTTAAAGCTGATTTAATCATATTTTTTTACATTAGTAATGGATCAAATGATAATGTGTATTTGAAGGGTGTCACTTGTAGTGACATACCTACAAGGATTGATTACCTGATTTTTTTTTACCAGTTTTTCTCAAGTATACAAAGCATTTTAACGTCTTTTAAGTCATTGTTCTGTTTTTAGGGCCTGCAGCTTTACAGTTCTGGCTCACTCTAGCTGATTTTCTTAGTATCATTTTCAGCTGCAACAACAGAAGCTCTGAAAACCCTCTGTACACAACCTGCACAGCACCAAATGACAGAATCAGTGGCTGGCTGATGAACACAGTGGAACATCATGGAGATCAAAACTGAACTTAAAAGAGAGTGAATATTAGGCTTACATTTATCAGGTGGAGATAAAAACAACTCAAAATGAATGCTAATGTAGCTCTGTGTCTGCAGAGCTGCTCACAAGTCTCTGACTTGCTAGAGCCCAAGTCAGGTCTCAAGTCTTTTGTGGTTATAATGCTGTATCACCTGCTATGTTCCATCCAGGCTGATTATAACACTGCAAAGCTATAAGGAATTATGTAACTGTAACCTGTTTTTTACTTACAACCATGTGCACTGCAACAACTAATCACAGCAACAAATGACATTTTGATGTTTTAGGAAATACTCTTAGACCTACTCTCTTACTTATATCCTCGCTATGACGTCTCTACGATGAATCACAGAGATTCCTTAACGAGAGGTTGATGCTTACAGCAGCACCACTTAGCCCTCGTCAAACCCAGCAATACCACTGAGAAGAGAAAATATTGCTTCTCGTGTGATTGTTTTGTTTTGACTCTCTGTCTAACTCATAAGAGGCATGCAGTTTGGCATGCACATCCGTTGGCTTCTCTCTGTGGAGCAGACACGTATAAATCCTTTTACATGCAATCCTGCCAAACTGGCCTGTAGGCAGGCTTTGCATTTGAAATGTACAATTAGTTATCCCTGTTTGGTTTGAATGCAACATTTCTGAGACATTACGCCTTGGAGCAACACATGGAGAATGGCAGCAGTGACCCCATACATTGTACCTCCTTGTTGTTTGTTCTCTGTCTTGGCTCCTCTCTCTGTCTCGATCTTCCCTTTTTATTCTTATTTTCTCTCCTTTTTTTTTATAATATCCTGAGATGAACTGGAAAGTGTGAGTCGTCACCTGAAGGGGGGATGAGGTGCGTCTGCAGCTGTGTCTTTATGGAGGCTGCATTCACAACAGTATGTGTTTTGGCAGGAGCATAAACATGCTCCCTGAGCTTCCTGGTCAGGGTTGAGGGAGTAGATGGGATAAACTGAGGTACTTCATCTAATCAGCAGGGCCAGCAGCGCGCTGTAAAGCCAGCTGTTGGCCAGTAGCGGGTGGGGCAAAAATCTGCTTGTACAACCTGCTTCTATCACTGACCCCTAGCGTGCCCCCTCGCTGTGCCTAATCTACAAAGACATTAATACAGGCAGGGCTGACTCACAACGAGGCTGTTAGTGGAGGTCTTTTAATCTTGCTAAGTGTTCTGCTGGCAAATCGAGAGCTTTTTTGTGAACTCCCTATGAAGGATTAAAATATAGTTCAACATGCCTAACGCTTGTGTTAAAGAGATGCATTTTTAGCCCTGCGTTTGTGATCTATTTTTTTGTGAGTTTCCATTTTCTACATCCTCCTACAAGGCCTGAAGATTTTGGTAAAGCTGCATGGAAATTCCCCAGAGAACCATGTTTGATAACATTTTTGCTGCCAATAGCCAGTCTTTTATACCAAGGCCAGAAGAGCCTTGGTAAGGTCAGGAGGAGCCACCCACACATCTCTGACAAGCACACAAATGTTTTGTGTGATGTCTTATACTATCTCATTAATTAAGGGAAATTCTGAGAATGGACCTAAACTTTCTGTGGCGTCATCTTTTGTCACTCTGCTTAGAAAATAACACCTCACTTCTGTCTAGATTCTAAACACAAGAAGCATAGAAGCGTTTAGTTTCTACCAAAATGCTGCTGTAATAGGGAAGCAACACAAAACTATGATCTGTATCATAGTTTATTAGTTTAGTTTATTTCACCAAAATGTCTGTATGTGCAAGGCTTATACCAGAAATAGTTAGATTACTTAATTTTCTGTGTTCAGTCATTTTGGAAAGTAGTAATAGAATGGAATGTTTTAATATCAGAAATGCATTGAGCCTTATGAATAATATTTCTGAAAAAAATGGAGTTAGTGTATAAAATGTGAGGATGCCCAGATGAAAAATTAGAGAGCTATTTGCAATAATTTGAAGCACTTTCATGGCCTTTTTTCATGCTCTTTTGAGATGGCCTCTAACCAATGGACGAATATTACTGCAAAGATTTGGGTGCTGTTCATATCTGTTATCTGAATAATGTATTCATAATTTTACACCCATATGGTGTAGAGCAACTGCCTTCTGCAGTCTAAATGGTACAGACCAAACATTACATAACATTTTACAATCTAGAGACGTCTGATAGTAAGCGTTCCCTCAACTTAAGTGCTTGTGATGACTGACCTTAAGCAGGTATGTAGTTTTATTTTCTTTTTTGTCCTCAGTTCACTGATGAAAACTACAGGGCCATTGTTTCATGCCTCATTTTCGACACTCCTCACACACAGCAAAGTATGAAAGTAACCACTCGTGCTTAACTGGATCGACTCCATGCTTTCTGCTCACATTTCCTCAAGGATACTTAGCACATTCATGGCCTCTTATCCCCATGGAAAAACACATCAGGAAGGAAATGAGAGTAAAAAAAATGAGAAGCATTTTCTATATTTCTTATCAACAGGCGACAATGGGCAGAGTCAATGAACAAATCCTAAACTGCTTCAATATGAGCAGCAGTGAAGCTCTTCAGCTCAGATTCTAGTGTGTCTGACTGACTGAGCAGCAGATATTAAACATTATTGAATCTTTGCAAAGACCTGGACTGCGGGGTTTTGAAATTTGATACAGCTGATGAAAGCTGCACAGAAAATTGGGGGGGAAGTGCTTCAAATGTTTCAAATCTCTGGGCTGAAATGAATCTGGTTTTATCAGGTCACCGAAGCATTTCCATGGCAATCAGAGAAAAAGGCCTTGAACTGAAATCAAAGCATCAAAGAGGATCACAGAGCCTCAACAAGAGCAGAACTTTAAAATACATTTCATTAAGCTGATTCATATCTAAAATAATCTTCTTGACAAAATAACTTAAACTTACTTAGCATATAGCATGATTCTATGGGGAAAATACCATGCCTTATATATTGTTGGAAGAAAGTGCGGGAAAGTGAAGTGAGTGAGAGAAATACTCTATAATTGGTCTGAGGTTGAAAGGAAGCCAGTCCAGAAGCAAGCACATACGTTGTTTTAATGAATCAGACGTGATGAAAGGCGAGCACATTTTCAAAGACATACATATTTTAATTGGTGTTTTCAGAAGGAGCTTTCATCTCCTCCTTTCCGTATTCATGTTCTTTCATTAGTGTGGCATAAAGATATTTCACAAGGTGTGTAGTGTTGACAATAACCCTATGATAAACCCATATGATATCCCTTATGATAAAATTTTTTTGACATCTGCTTAATGGTTGACTTGATGGTTTTTGACTTTATTTTTCATTGTGTATCCAGAAGAAATGAAAGAAATAAAGTCAAACGTGTCTTTTAAACATCAATGATGTCAATGTGCATGTAAGAAAAAAAGTACCATTAAGCTTCTATGCAATTTCTGTCAAAAATTGTTCCGTGAACACATGTAATTTGGCCTCAATTATTGTCTTTTTACTCGGCCTTTCAATATAGTAACTGCCATTTCTCTATTCACTCAAATGCCAAAGCTGATAAAGGTGCCAGTGGAGCGGCAGTAATGGAAGAAAATGATTCATTTTCATCAAAGCTTGAGGAAAAAGCTTTTGCTTGTGAAGTGTGATTCCTGTAATGTCGAAGGTCAAAATAAATGGAACTGGTCATACTAATATCTTCTTTAAAATCTAATATGTGTGTTGTTGTATATTGTGTCACACTCGGCGTGTGTGGAGTGCAGGGCAGAGCAGGTGAGGACCCAAATGCAGGACACGGAGGAGTGGAGCAGGTAA
>JAPMOB010208591.1:0-20661 GCA_029875015.1 Lepomis gibbosus
ACCAGAAGAGTCGCCCCCTGCTGGATTTTCAATAGAATGCAGGTTTCAGGGACTTCCGCATCAGCTTCATATTGTAGACCAGAAGCTTCCGCTTGCTCTAAATGAATGAATATTCATATTGCTATGGAATTCTTAAAGGTCCAGTGTTTATTATTTAGGATAATATATTGACAGAAATGCAATATAATATCCATAACTATGTTTTTAGTGGTGTATAAATCTTACATAATGCATTGCCATATTTCTACAGTAGCCCAAACAGACAAACTGCTCTCCAGAGTCACGACAATTTCGTCACGACATTGAATACGTACAAAGAAGTAGTAGTAGTAGTTGTCTGGTTTATTAGAAGTAAGAAGAGAAGTCAAATTTAGACAAATAGAGGACCACACATATTATTTAGTAGAACAGCCTACATAACGCTAACCTTTGTTGTCAAAGAAGTAAAGACATGATGAAGCCAGGCGAGGTCGAGACAGATGATGGCAGAAATCAAGGATAAACATTGGTGTGGCTGATGGAAGGCGCTGATGGGGGACAAATGTTTTCAAAGTGGCGCAGAATTTGCCTGTTTTCTCCTGGGTTGATAAGTTAGTCCAACTTTAGCAATACAAATGAAAACTGTTTAATAAAAAAGCTGGAGCTGGGCATAATCACGTTTTCCCCCCGTCAAAGTTGAAAAATATGTTATTGGATTGTAGTTTTATATAACGTTATTGTGCAACGCTGTGTTTTGGCTTTACTAAGTTGACAAAGATGTGTCGGTTACATTTGCGACACGAACAGTGGAGGAATATTATTGGCAATAAAACTGTACAGCATGGAAGTACAGATCAGCCAGCTAAACATCACATTTTACTGCCCTGCTGGAAAATACATTTGTTTTTACTGCTAACATCGTTATGGTGAGAAGACCGTGTTACCTACCAAGTGACTGATAATGCTTACTTTCAGAATTTGCATAAATAAAGTGTAACTTATTTGTTTGTGTTGTTTTGCTACCGTGCACACAAAGGTGTAATTTAGAAATCACAGGGTACATTCCCATTGTAAACGTTGCATCCGTTAAACACAAGCTCAAATTATGGCAATAAAAACTAGTTTGTGTTTCTATTATATTAAAAAAATTAAAAAGCCAAGTTGGTAAGGTTTAATCAGATTGCTTTTCTAATTGAACAAAGCAGAGAGGATGCTTGGTCCTCACCTAACACTGCCTTTTTAAACTTCATCTATTATGTGGTTTATAATGGACTGTGGTGCAGAAACAGTGACAATGTCACACACTCTTGGCTTATGTTTTCCATGTTATCTGTCAGTGGCCAAGATCAAACTTGCAGTAGATGAAATAGCTTTTGAGATGTTCTTCATTTACTTTGATATGTTAGTCAAGATGAGCCAACCCTCCTAAGATGTAACAAAATATATGATTACAGTACAGTAAAATAATGTAGTACAGTAGCATGTCATGTAGCACTTCATTTCTTGATGTTGCTGTTGTTTTTCCCACTGTGAGAGAGGTCCTGCAACATCAACTCCCATGAAGAGGAAACCTTCTCACAGCTCTGGCAAATAATCTCAAATATTATTTCCTAATATAGCTATCCAAAGAAACCTTAATTAAACATGTGGCTCTCTTCCTTCTCTACCTCGCTATCATCTGCTCACAAATTCCCTTTCTTAGACCTGAAATCCACCAGACCGGAGCTCTCTTCTGAGTGACGTGCATGCTACTTGTCCTAGCGGACACAGTGGGGAGAGAGACAGAGGGACAGAGGGAGCTGTCGGGCAGATGCGTTGCACAGCGCCACAAACTGTGAACAAATGAACAGAAAACTGTGACCCATGAGAGGACAGTTCACACTGGAGTCTGATATGGGCCAAATTTAATCAATAATGTGAACTGTCAAATGAAAAAAATCTGATCTGGGAAAAAAAATTGGAATTGAGTTTTAAGGCCTGCAGTCTGAACGTAGCCTAAAAATGTACACACTGGATCATAAGCTAAACAAATGTTTTTCTCCTGCGGAGAAACGCAGACTGTCTGTTCATGACCCGTACGACAGCTCTGGACAGCTCGTAAATTTTGTTCATGCCCAAGTAAGTATTCTAAATACTATAAAACTGGTGAAAGCAACTCATTCTTTCAACTCCATACCAACAAATCTGAGGCCTAATGTTCTTCAATTCTATATAATCTACATGCATGTACCAATGTTGTCAGTGTACTATTTTGGTAGTTAGTATACAATAAATTGACATATTTTAAATGGTGCATGTTATGCGCAATTATGCAACATTCCTGTTTTTCAACACGTGCAAGCTGTGAGTAGCTCCTCGTTTCTGCTTTGCATTGTGAATTTTATTGCAATTTCATTCTGCATGTTGCATTTATGGACTTCAAGCTTACAGAGACAGTTCAGTGTTTGTTTACCACAGTGAAGGTCCCTGGTGGATCTGTTATGGGGAAGGCTGCCTTTTCTTTGTAAATTATTGCCCATATTCAGATTCTAGAGAAACAATTCTGTGCTGAATGTGAATGATATGATGAAATAATATTTACTACTGCATATCACCAGACCACATTCAGCATTTGCAGATCACTAATGATGACATTATCCAAATAGCATATGCCCTTCTTTCTTTTGACCTGATGCAGTTGCTGTTAGTGGCTAATAGTCTTCTCTTTTTCAAAGGCAGGTTTACTCGCACGCTCTGAGGCATTCTGCCATCTCTCTCCAAGACTACTTTTTAATTATTTCCTCTGAGACTGAAGTTTTCATTTAATAATATGGATTTCTTTAAAGCATCAAAAAACGATTCGGAGGCCAGTGTTAATTAAGCACTTACACAGAGGAGCTATGCAATAGAAGTGAATTACTGTCAAATAACTCATGAAAGACAAATATTTTTTCTAATGTCCTTGTAAAGAAGAGAACGCTTCGAGGTACACCGAGTCTTATTTTTTTTGCAAATGTGAGCTATTTAATAATTATTATTATTAACTTTTTCATTAGATACTGTCATATGTTGTTTGTTACGAGTTTATATAAGCTGGTTAATTAACTATGACCTTTATCTGAACCAGGGATGTGTCTAATTAAAGAGGCTTTTTGCACAATGCCAGCTTCCCCTTCTCATTTTATAAACATATTTTACTTCTGCGCAGGAGATCTCACTGTACTACTTGTGATCTACATGAGCACATATATTATGAGATAGTAAAGATAGTAAAACATTCCATTTGATTAACTCTACATTGCTTGACGTGCTACATGCAGTTTCCAAAGAACAGATTCCTAATTAGAGTTGCTTTAGCATGATGCGACGCCAGCATTTGTCACGGTGAGGTGAACTCTAATTGGGAAAGCTGATCGAGCGGCCACACATGGAAAGGAGCAAAGGTATAAAATTTAAGTGATGAATCTAGACAAGCCAGGTGCTGATACTCTCGTCCACTACCTGCTTCTAACTGGGAGGGAGTCAAGAAGATCATGGAGATTTGACAAACCTAATTGAAAACGACAGTTTCAGGTCACAGAAAAAAAAATTCTCCACTCAACTAATGACAGACCTGAGGCGTGTCATTAAGATGTTTACACCTATACGAAAAAATCTAGACATATTATCACATATTCTTTAAAAAACTCCCACTAATCTTATCCTTGAGCCTTGGAACAGCACCAAATATAAGACTCTCCTTTTTAATGTTCTTCTCCCACCCACTTTTGTCCTCATTTCCTCTAAGTAACTGTCCAGGGAGACAGCCGTTTGGAATCCAAGGATAAGTCATTATTTTTCCATTTTGCTGCTTTGCCACTTTTTATTGTTGCTGATAATGCTAAGCTAAGCATTGCATCATCAAAATGTCTGTCTGTGTTGCTGTCTATGGGCCCGATTTACTAACTTTCTGAATAACGAGTACTAAATTGCGTGTGCATTCTAAAATATTGCAGGTGTAATTTCAGTACCTGAATTATTGCTCAGATGACAACAGGAGCAAACACAATGGAGCTGGGAGTATTTAAATGAGGGTTTTGTGTGTTTTAATGGTTTCCGTCATGAAGAGTCAGGAAGGAAAACAGCCACTGCGTAAAAACTTTGCCCTGTACGCACCCTCTCCGAGACCTGGGTTACTTGTGTTGCTATATTACAACCGGCGCGCTGTGAACAGTTGGTGGTCGTTCCCTCTGGCTGGATGAATTTTACATGTGATCCATGTACTATTGCAGCTGGGGGCTCTTTGCAGCGCCACACAACTTTCTAAATTCTTCCATCTCACGGAGAAAAGAAGTCTGTTCGAAGCAAAATTTGCTTTATTGGCATGAATGTTAAGACAACAGTATTGCCAAAGCTAAAGGAAAATACAAAAAGAAATCCATTCATATAGTTCATGGAATGAATAAAACAAAATAATTTTATTTCAATATATTGGATGTAGAATAATATTATCTAATACTGTTAATTTCTCTATGTTTTCTTTCATTGCAGCTGTGTCTCCTTCTGGCAACAATAACAGAAGCCATCTCTGCACAACACTTGGCGGTTTGCACCTTCCTTTCAAATGTATCAAACACACAGAGGCTGTTGCACTCACGTGAAATTGTGTTTAGGCTTGGTAGATCACATTGCGTGTAGCAAATACATTTGCATGTTACGCCCCAAATTGCATATTCATTAAGGCACAAGTAGTAAATGAACAACAGGTGCTAACTTGCGCTTTTGAAAGACGTCATTCTGCGTGCACACCGTTAGTAGATCAGCTAACGTGCTAATTTGCTTGTGATACCAAGTTTGCACACTATTTTACTCACGCATACCTTTAGTAAAAAAGACTCTATCTGTCTTACCCTGGATTCATGTGGTGTCGGAATAATCAGAAAAATTTGTTCCCGTCAGGGAAAATGCACTTGAACTCCTTTTGAAGATGGAACTGCTCGAACTGTCTTTGAAAATTACACGACTTGCTGAGTTGACGTCATGTTACGCAAAAACATGGCAGACAAAGGTAAATGCTTTTTATTCGTTTACGTATTGCATATCAATATTTTGCTCACAGGTAATTTGTAATATGGCATTAGGTTGTAACTGTTAGCTGCTATTCATTTACAATGAGCTATTAGCATTAACCCTGATAACAAATCAGGTAAAGCAATGTGTTAGTAGTTTTAGGGAATGTACAGGTGGAGCAACAAATCGGAATTCATTAATCTTCAAACTTTTTCAGCATACTTCACATACATACCAACCCATTACCCAGAGGTTATACAACATTATATCTATGTTGTTCCCACATTAAGCTCATGAACACCCCAAAGTCGTAAAAAGGACTTCCCAACTCGGAAAATGGGACCATCCGAGGAGCATGTGAATGCAGCATTATTTTCTCTCAACCTGCAGCGTGATTCACAGTGCTTCTTCCTCCCACCTTTTGTTCCTTTCCTCTGCCTCACTTCCACTTCACAACACTACTCACAATGCCTACAGCTTGTGGGCTTATGTAACCTTTCCTTTCATTGACTTAACAAGTTGTCTTGAGTTGAATCGCTGCATGTTGTTCAGTACATTGCATCCTTGCGTGCATGCAATACAGGTGCACACACACAAAAACATGGCGGCATAGTGTTATCAGTGGTCGTAACGCCACAGTGGACCTTTATCTGAACTTAGAAAACAATTACATGTTACAAGTTCTTGGATGTAATGGTTGTACTAAGGAAAAAAATGAAGGGTTAAATGTCATAAAAACAGTCATTTAATGAAACCATTGTTGAAATGAGAATCCTTGCAGCCCAATCAAAGTATGTCCACTAAATGCTTGTTTGTGCCACTGACAGGATCAGATTGTTATTATTGTCTGACAACATTACAGAAAGGATCCCTACAGAGATGGACCTTTGTTAAAGCGTGAGAGCCTTTTTAAAAAAAAACAAAACAGTCCCTTACCGCTCTCGTCAAAGCCACCCGACTCCATTAACAACAGCAGCAATTTCACCTGGCAGAACACGGGAGCTGCTGGTGTACCGCTGCCTCGGCTGATTAGTTTGTTTGTTATTGTGTGACTCTGGTGGTTAAAGGGTTAAAAACACACAATAACACAACTAACCCATCGAGGCAGTGGTAGACTAGAGAGGTAAAGTCTAGCAAGTTTATACACAGCTATCCAACGAGGGTTAAAGTCAAGGGCAACTGGACTTGGATGAAAGATAATGGAAGACAGCTATATACACTTTATACACAGCTGTATTACTAACAAATTGTTTCCCCCAAGGTCAGTGTCGACCATTAAAGGGTCTCTCATGGTAATGTTGCTGTTAGACACAGGATACACTTTTTTGCTTGAAGCCTTCTTTGGCCTTGACAGAGTATTTGACTGCATTTTTTATTTAGCCAAAGTGAGCCTTAAGGAAAGTCCAAAATGGAGGTGGACTCTACATCAGCAGCCAACGAGACCTTACATCTGACAGATGGACACATTTCGCATCCTGGCAGTGATTTAGTCAGAGCGGACACAAGTCAGACATAAATAAATCCTTTTTTTTAAAAAGTAAGGTCTAGTGGCAAACTTGTCTATCTGTTTATGCAAAAAAATGTGCTTAAAATTTAAACAGATATCAACTCAAGTTTTTGTTAGTATTCAGCCCAGAAGTATCACATGTCTTGTATCCAAACAGAGACAAAAAAACTACCTTTTCTCTCTCTCTGTGTCTGTCCCAGTGTTTTTAGAACACTGTCTCTTACCAGTGGGAAGGCGTGGGAGATTTTGCCGTCCGGGGGAAGCTTAGCTCCGAAGCCATATGCCGGGAAGAGTTTGTCGCTGTCGTAGTCCTGGATAATCTCCCCCACAGCCTTCAGTGCCATAGCGTACGCGTTCATCTGGTACGGACTCATGTAGTGCAGTGAGGTAGGCTGAGACGGGTTACCTGGAACGAGAAACACCACCACACAAAATACACAGACAATATGTGGCACGTGAATAAAATCAGTCTGTAATGTGAGTTCAGGCATTTTTTGGGCTTAGGCTATGTACTTACTTTATGAAAGCACTTTCCCATATGTTCGTCCCTGGATACAAAGTGATTTCCCCAAAAGTATTTGCATGCAGACATGACACAGGCAGCCACATTTGGGAGGGAGATGCGGTCTTAATTTTCTTAATACATTTTCTTAATTTTAAAAATGCAAGGGATTGCATTCACAATACTTCGGAGCCTCTAAGAAAATATGACTCATGGGAGGGAAAGTATCATTGCGTTTAAGTTTTGCAAGACAAACACAGGAAGTGAGAAAATATAAGACATTTTCCATAAAAAGAATGTCTTCCCAAATGTTAACTACCCAGAAACCTAAAAACAACAAACATGACAACATGACAAACAAAAACTACTTACACCTCCATCAAAATACACCTAGTGAAATGTACTTGATCCTCACACTGAACGTTAATGTGTAGTATATTGTCAGTCCATTATGTGTGGCCTCTACTTGAAATCAAGCACATTTTAGAATTAGCAATCAGGGCTTTTAGTTACTGGGTATGAAAATTGAAAGCCATAATACTGCTGCTTGGTCAGTGGCCCTCTGCTTCCAAATATGCTGCTGTAGGGACCCCTCTTATGTAGTTTCTGGATCTGCAGGGCTTTCCAATAATAAATATGCCATTTCTTTCAAAATAAAGCCTGCGTGATAAATTTGGTGGAACCATTTCATTAGGTTAAGGCACAAAAGACTTTGTTATGTTTAGCATAGACCTGACGTGACTTATGTATGTTACATACGTTCACTTACATACGTTTCTTAAAAGAAATAAGTTTAACACAGGACTCGAACAGCAATCTCCAAGGTTAGTCCCATTGCTTTGTCTCGCATGGCCAAGTTACCCAGAACTACGATGATCCATGTGTTTCAAGTTTTGTGAGAAAATGCAAAAACAAGTCATTTTTTCTCTCCCATCTAAAACATTTTCCTCATGTAATTATAAATCCGACTTGTAATTCACAGAGCTAATCTATACTGCTCATGCTTATGTTTAAGAAATTCTCATTCTGCTGAACTGTTGGATTTTAATTATGCTGTATATTAATATTATGTGACTAGTTGGGCACTAATGTTGTCTATTTTTAATTTGGTTATTATGCCTAGTGCCTAGTAAACAGATGAAAATTTGCTTTTAGCTGCTGAAATAAAAGTATTATGCACTGTCTATTAAATGAACCATTTTTACCACTGATGTGATACATTGATAGATTATCTTATTTGTGTTAATTTACACCAAGTTACAATATCACAAATACTTTGTCAACCATATAGATTTTTTTAAATGGCACTCAACATACAGTAAGATTGTCACACAGTGAAAAAAAGTTAAGATCAAGATCAACCCAGAGAGGCAAACACAATCCATAATTAAAGTAATAACTGTGACAGTCACATACGGTGGCGGTAAAACATTTTCACTGAACAACAGAGTGGACATTTCCTGCATGCATACAGATGTAAGGCTGTCCTACCGTTGGATGCTGTGAAGTCTATGGCCACGGTGAAATTGAGTTGTGTCCTGGTGAGAGATTGATTGCACATCAGTATCATTCAAAACAGGGAATGTGCCAGTAGCTGTTTAGGCTAGACTGAGAAACTCATCAGCAGTTCACTGCTGTCGCTTATAAAGCACATAGCAGGAGATCTGCACCATGATTCAAATGATTCGGGCTCCTCAAGTCTTAAAATTTAACCGCTGTTTTGTGTTGATATTCACCATCTTTACATTTGACTATTTTCAAGCTAAAGATTTTCTACGTGTTTTTCCAAGAGTTGTACTCATATCAAATTATTACAAATCTACCCTAGGCTAGTAATATATTCTGTGCATGCTTTGGAAAAACAACGGCAAGCATCTTTTATATTTTTGATTTTTTTTCTCCCTTGCAGGCTGTCACTGAGTTCAGTTCATTTCAGTACAGTATAAAAAATGACTTCAGGATCAATAGGCAGAGACTAAAAGGGCAACTTAAAGCGAGACTCAGACTTTTAAAATTCTACCCAATTTTGAAATCAGATTGTATCACATATATAAAGACAAACCTCTCTCTTATCTCAAATGTACACAGTGCAAGATTTAAGAAGGCACAAGTGTGGATGATAAACTTTTAGGGAAGATTGGTCAAAATGGGTTGTTTGTTCTTGAGAGAGAACTAGAGGAGATATCTTATACGTTAGCTTTAATATCTCAACAGTAGCATGCTAGCTAACGTTATCCTCAAGGGCCAACGTCAGCTGATCCAACTCTCTCATTGGCTTCTGTGAAAACTACGAAATCATCCAGATTTTAACTCCTAAATATCAAACATGTGTAATATTTAAGATCAGGATGAGTTGAATACTTCAGGACTGACCAGATTTCTCCTCTGATTGTGGGGAGGAGTGAATCTGGAAAAAATTGCCCCCCCCCAAAAAATGTCTATACTACAAGAGGTTCATAGGGTCATATGATGGGTATTTAGTGTTGTTGATAGATTCAGCAACATTCACCAACTTTCAGATTCTCTGTTCGTAGGCACAATAAGAAAAAAGGCACTGATCATGGGGAATCAACTCATGGCTCTGCTTCAACTGTGCGAGGGCCTGACAACGGCCAACCAAACTTTTTGACATAGCCAAACGTCCAATAGGCACCGAATGTGACATGGCGTAAGCGCAGTGATTGGTCGTAACTGTAAAGGAGCTATGCAAGTACAATCCAGTACCATTTAGTGGCCAGAAAGTTGCTTTCATGGCTGTAAAATCATCTCAGGACTGCTCAGCTTTCCAGCAGACCTAGAAATTAGGTGCCAGTGGTACTGATACTCCCCCACAGACACCCACACACACCAGATAAACTCTCTGAGCCGCTAGCACAAAACAGGTACGACACAGAAACTTTTACAAAGGGCCATGAATGTGCTTCTAGTAACAGTCAAAGCTCAAGTGGGCTCCAGACCGGACACGTAGAGTCTGACAGCAGCTGCTCATGGCTGGTTAACTCTGACTCCCAACTCCACTGTCCCTGCTTCGCTGAGTCAGTCACACTGTCAGTCAGTCTGATCCTTACTGGACGGTGTTTCATTACCTCCCGTTGTCACACACTACTTAGGTCATGTCCCTACAGTGGATGTCCTGTGTAGTCCTCTGCTGCTTCTTCTAAATATGCTGCGAGGGAGGGAGCTTGCAGAATTTGGGTGTATAGTTACTCTTTAATGGCTTCCCACAGACACTGATAAAACATTACAGACTGCGCTCTCACCCTCCTCTGATGAAGTCGACAAATGTGCATTCTGACTCCACTTTGAAAGACAGCAGAGTCACCTTGAAGACGGGACAGGGAGAAGAGAGTAGAGAGAAAAGAAATCACAAGGAGGTTCATTGCAGACACCATCTGTTTATGACTAGTGCTATGAGTCATGTCCATGAAACATGAGACAGCTGCTGATGAAACAGACTACGACAGGTCTTACCGTCCCTGAATTGATGTATTTCTTCTTCTTGCCCTTCTTTTTAGGATTCAAAACCTTGACCACAAGACAGGAAACAAGAAATGAGTTTTTGAACAAATGTGTCTGCAGTCATTCATTGCATGTCTGAACTCCTATCAAATGAATGAAATAACACTCAAGGCACTATTGATGTAGTTGCACATTCCCACAACATGGTAAACATTTTTCTATCCTTACACAAACAAGGCAATAACGTTTTGGACAGAATCCTGGATCCCTTTTTAATAATTTGCTGAAGTTGCTCAACTTATTCTTTGCTTTTCTTGTATTTTACCTCGTAGACATTAAACTGGCTTTGGCCTCTGGAAAGCTCTCTGTAGCTGGTGGTGAACTCTCCGATAAAGTCATGACTGGAAGAAAGATTGATTTAGATAGGAACAGAGAGAGAAAACAGGGACAGTGCATCAGCAACATAATCCACTATCTGCTTCAACAAAGAACGATCATTCTAAAGCAGATGCCTTTATCCAATAAAAGACCTCAAGAACAACAGACCATACCCGCCAACTCTCCGGATTCTCGTGCTTTTCCCAGCACCCTCCCGTTTTTCCCTGGAAAATACTCCCGTAATTATTTTTATTGCCCTCAATTTTTATTATGAATAACTGTCATACATGGATCCAAGTCATGGATGGATGTCTGATGTCAAGATGCCAGATCGTCTATGAAACACAATCTACACTACATAAAATTTCAGCCCATCTGTCACCACAACCTGGCAACCCACTAGCAGATCCGAGGGCTGTGTGCCCAGCTGCTCTCTGCGCAGGCAGATGGGCCAGCACCTAACTGACTAATGTTACCTGTTGAGCAAATGTCAGGGCAGGACAGCATCCCACCTAAAAAATCTAAATACACCTGCACATTTAGAGTTGGACTGAACAGTTTAAACTCACCCTCCACCCCATTCCTAAACGTTGTATGCCGGACAAGAAAAACCACAACATTTAAAGCAGCATTAAGCCATTTTTATTCCATCACTTCTTAACATTATGTTCACCAGCTAGTTGCTAAATGTGTCTACCTGCTGTTTGGTGCTGAACAGGTAGTGTACAGTAGGTTTATCAGAGCTTTCTGTCTGAGAACAGCTTTCTGGTGTTGGTGGATGTGAGGTTAATGAGAGCAGTGAGTCGGAACCAAATCATTCGAGTTGCAGGCCATAAAACCAAGTCAATTAGCTGAAGGATGCTAAAACTCTCTACAGATCTGATGCGAACTACAGGGGTGAAAAGTCATGCACACCTTTCACATCGCACAGATGATGTGAAAGAGATGCATTTGCATCAACCTGATAGAGATACACATATCTATCTATCTATCTATCTATTGTAAAACTTTGAATAATAGCCTGGGATTTTATTTGCTAAAGTCACTGAATTGACCCTGCCTTTATTTGGGACAGGCATCCATATGGGACAGGCCTTTAATTCTTTTTGCACAAAACTGAAACTACTATCAAACAGTTTTTTTATTTCAAACAGAATAATACTTATGTAAAAATTATCAAATAATATCAAATAGACGTCATTCATTTGATCTACCCCCGAAAGACGGCTTATGCGCTTTTATTTTGATGGCAGCAACCAATTGAAAACAATAACACAGTGCAGGATGAGATATTTCATATTATAGGATTGACAACTTGGATTACTTTTTCTGAAAAGCTGCTTTGATTATTTTGACGAGTGGACCCTTACAGACTGAAGGAATATAAATAATCAAGGAACGGACAGATTCGGACTTAACGAGCAAAAAGTTAACGTGACTCAGCACTTTTCCTCTCTTGTAGCCAAGCAGGTTACACCAGTAAATATAGAAGAATTAGACTTTGGGTCTTGTTGTTTCCGTTAAATGAACTTAACATTTGTATTGTGGAGAATCTAGTTTTACGGTATATATTATATTTCTTCCAGCAGGAGTGCTGTTGTGTCCATGTGCAGCATCAAATAGCTTCACATTTTAGTGTTTTCTTGGGGTTTGTGTATGTGCACGTACTTGGTGTCAGTGGTTCCCTAGTGGACCTTATCCAGTCTGTTGCAAAAAATCTTGGGGTCTGGTCAGTTCTGAGCAGCATTTTGTTATCATCATCAAGTATTTACCAAAAATATATGATCTATCTTAACATTTAAAGACACAGAAACATTTTTAGACTACTTAGTTACTTGTTGATCAACTCCAGACTGCACAGATGCCAGGTCTTTAGCCAGAACCAAGAAGCATGACCCTATCACTCCTGTTCTAGCCTCTTTATGTCCAGCCAGTATGTTTTAGAATAGATTTTAAGATATTACTGGTTACTTTTAAGGCTCTTCATGGCCTCACTCTATGTCTCTGACATCTTACCTTATGCGCTGATCTTTTGTCAGTTCTGACTTTACTTTAGTCTTCATTTTCTTCGAATAGCCTTTTTTTCCCTTCTTAAAAGCTCTTGCTTTTTCCTATACCAAACTCTTTTATTCAGTTTTCTTTTTGGGGGGCTTTGGCCTTTATTGTAGATACAACAACTGAAGAGGGACAGGAAATGTGTGTGTGTGTGTGTGTGAGAGAGAGAGAGAGAGAGAGAGAGAGAGAGAGAGAGAGAGAGGAGACAACATGCATCAAAGGACTCAAACCCCTGTGATAAGGACTGCACTACCAGTGAGCTAACCGCATCCCAAAAGCTGATGAATGTAAGACTTTGTAAACCGCTTTGAAAAGTACTCTATAAATAAATATAATATTTTTATTTATAATATATATTTAATGAAAATATAACTTGGAATAATAAGCTTGTTACACAATGAAAAGCCCATGTCTACACCCTCTGACCTGTCACCATTACTGTCATAACAGTAACATAAGATGGCTATTTGATCCCAGAGCTATGCAGGAGAACTGCTGCTACATATATATCGGTCTGTCTTTGTCAGACTGCTAATGCTTTGCACTAGAGTCAATGGAGCGCAGTCATGAAAGTGTCGCACCTCAGTTAGAGCGTCCTACACTGCGCTGTGATTGGCCAGCTGTTTATTTGATGTGTGACTTAGCAAAGGATCTATTGGGTTATGATTTACTTCATTCATCCTCATACAAGAAGTTTGGATAAGGTCTAATTGTAAAGATACCAGTTGACAGTATTATGTATAAAGAATCATGTATTAATCTAACTACACAGAGGCCGCCTAATAACATAATACATAATAAAACAGCATTTGAATTTGAATGTATTTTTACTTTCCCAGTGCATGGTCACTGCACTTGATCTGTGCCAGAATGACCTTATAGCCCTAAACCTTCTCTGGTTGAGAGGATCCAACAGAAAAATAAGGTTTTCATAGGTTTAACACATAATTTTTCATCTGAACATGAACAAAAAATCCCCTACAGCATCATGGTAAATATCAGCTCCCTGCATGCCTTCAGATTATCTCCGCATTTTAATATATCACCACCTGAAGCTGTGCGTGACACCAACACTGCCTGTGTAATGCTGGTATTTAGAGGGGAAACCTCGAGGAGCAAACAACGAGTTAATCTCCCAATGGGGAAAGATAGAAGATGAAACATATGAAGGGAAGGAGAGGAAACATTAACAAAGCAATAACATAGGAGAGCTTTAGATAAAGAAAGGGAGAAGACAAAAGATGAAGCAGATTGTGATGTTTATTATTGTTGTTCTAGGTTTATTTTCTAGTGTCGTTTATGTGTATATGATGCACTGTCATGTAAACACACAGTGTCTGTCCTCCGTTTCCCTCTTGCACTTTCTGTTGGTTTAATGTCAGAATACAAAAGTGTTTTGGCTAAGATGATTTATGGGAACCCATTTAGACCACACAGACTTAATTGGAATACTGCAGGAGCTAAATGCACAGTTGTAATGTGAGCTACAAGTGCAATTTTCTATCCAGGCCTTCATATATGATTGGATTGGCCTGGCGAGTGTGTTGTCCATTATGAGCCACCTACTGTAATTTTGTATACCGTTCAGACTGATGAGTGTACTTATCGAGAAGCATTGGTCTTGTAGCTCTCTAGGACTACACTCTTCCTGCTTAATCTTGTTAATCACTTAATCCTGTGTGAATGGTCTTACTTGACACTTTCTGTGGTAATGAGTGTTTGGTCGGATTATCTGCTGTCTTACAGGGAGTTTGATGGATGGCTGATCTCAGTTTGGTGCAGGATGTGCAAGGTTGGTAGAGGGGCTGGAGGTGTGCGGAGGCATGTCTAATTTACATGTTGCGTGTTCTTAACTGGCTTGCTAATATTCCTACTACTGGCAAAGTCTACATTCTGAAATTCCCTGATTTAGTTCAGAGTTGGAGGGTGTTTGAACTCCACAGCCTCACTGCGGTGACGGGACTTCCGTAGTGTGCACACACTTGGGCTTTCATTAAGCTAGCTGTTGATGGTCAGTAATTGTAGGCTTACTGCTTGTTAAACCACAACATCTAGCTTTTATTCTACATATGTTAAATATAGACTGTGAGACCTTAGGCTGTAGAGGACTTGGAATTCTGGGGATTTTAATTGTAAACTGTAGTGCACCTTTGACAAAGCTGTTCTGAATGACAACAGTAATGAAACTAATTACTACTACATCAATTTCATTGTGAATTTTCATCCACATCTACAGGATGCCCTGGACATATTTGTTTGCAAAAGTGGATACAAATCAAATCTTTTCATGTTATTGTGTAGGTACAAAAGTAAGATACCACTAATGGCAAGTTGTGTTCATCTGTATTTAATACTTAAGTAAGCATAGACTGTATTGGAATCATTGCATTCCCTGGGGTCAAACGCTGGGTTTAATCTTTTCTGTGTGAAAGACACACTCCCTGGCAGAATGAATACACAGGACTTTATTTTGATTATGTCCCTATTTTAAAGTTACGGTCTGAAATCTCTGATATTGGATTGCTATAAAATTCCTTGCCATGATGCCCTGAAAAGACAAAACAGAATCATCTGTCAAATGCCTGATGACTCTGTCAGACTAGATACACTTTACTGGACACGGCAAGACAAACATTTATCTTTAGTTTGCTCAAGTCTAACGCGTTGCGATAGAGATTTGGAAGTTTGGGAAGGGGGATTCATAAAAACACCACGAGAATTTCCAATGAATCCTGAAATTTATGGAAAGCAGTAACACAAGCCCAGACTGCCTGACAAAAACCTCACATGAGGTTTCTAATTAACCTGACAAGTCTTTAAGAGAAGCCCGTAAAAGGAACCCACTGTCAGTGAGAAAGAAAAGCTGTCAGTACTGCGGTCAGCACTCATATACCCTGACCTCCTTTCCACTCAGCTGCGACCCTGCAAGTTGTTTTTGATTCATCAACCAGCGTGTTCCAGGTGGGTGGAGCCCTCCATCTGTTCTAAAACCTAATAATAAGACTAAACTTCCCCCAGACAGAACAGGGTGTAACATTTGTGGGATTCAATCTGTAGCTGAAAATGAATAAAAGAAAAGAAAAAGTAACCAAAAAAAAACCCAAGTGTGAACTACTTACCTCCCATCTCTATCCCAGTCATAAACATCCACCTTGACCGTCCTGGAGGGAGGTGAGATGAGGGAGCGGAGTTGAGACAGACAGAGGTGAGATTCAGTGAGGAGAGAGAGTGTCAGGGTGAGAAAGAGAAGCGTCACAGGCACAGGGGAGAGAAATCGACAGAGCGATAGTAAGTCAGGAGGTACACCAACAAAAACCAGTGTAAAGAGGACACCTGTTACATATAATGTCAGATGCCTGACGTGAAAGAGACTACACCAGTATTTTTGGAACTGATCCTTATATGCAATGAAAACACAGACACATGCAGCCCTGAGTGCAATGTATCACTGACTCTTGTGCTCCACAGCATACCCTCCATGAAATTCCTGCCACTCTTGCATCAAGTATTCATCAAGTACAGTACCCACAGTAGAATACACATAACATCTTGATTATATTTTGCCTGGAGCGCCGGAGACTAACCAGAACACCTGTGTTTGCTGGAAAATAATCAAGGCTCTAAACTAGAATTGTGGCCCCTCTGTAAAACTGGGCTTCTAAATGAGGCAACAGCACAGGACCTGAACTGATGTCTATCATTTCAATTTACCCAGTGATTTAGTGGTGCATATTCAGAAACAAATTTGCAACTAATAAAATTATAACAAACTATGTGACAATCAATGTACTTCTGGGAGCCCTCAGCATCTGGGGCTGCCTGTCCAGTTGACCAGCCTCGGTAATATATTGTTAACCCTCTGAAACCTGATTTCACTTCCATCACTTTGAACTTAAGCAGTTGTGTCAAGCTACTGCTAAGGTGTGTTAAGCTACAGTTGTGTCACAATTTTCTCCTCAGTTGGCTTCGGCCCATCTCTAGTCCCTGCTCCCTGGGTTATGTTTTTCTTTGTTTCAGGTCAGCCATTGATTGTTTCCTGTTTTATTTTGAAATACAACACCTTTCGTTTCACTTCTTTCACTTCCTACCCTCATTATCCTTCCGTAGTGTATTTAGTCTGTGTCTTCCCCTGTCTCAGTGTCATTTCGTTTTTGTACCATGTGTCAAGTGTTCCAGCCTTTTCCCTAGTGTTAGTTTTCCTGGTACTTTTTGATCTTTGCGCTATTGTGACATAATGCGTATATTATGATGCTGATGATACGTTGAAAGTAATATTCAAATCCAAAGTGTCAAGGTATTTTGGTTTATCTCCTCCAAAATGTAGAGTGAATATAAAGTTGGTGTTATTCTATGGTTTTCCTTATCGTTAACTAATTCCATGCAAAGACCCAAACCAAAATGTGTTAGTCCTTATGTTCATACAAACAAATCACAAATATATAGTTTCAATTAATAGAAACCAAAGTCTAAAAAATATCCTAAAACAGCTGTGAACTCTAGTTTTTAGCAAAAATTGAGTGAATAGGACTAAATCGGTGCACCTTTTTCCGGCAACAACGAATGGAGTTCCCACGGGACTTCAGCGCGAGACTACAGCTCGCCGTCTAAAACACTATTTAGGTGAATTTAAACAATGGCTAAGTTGCTAAACGCATGTTGTTGTCATGTAAGAGCCCTTTCATGTTGGACAGACATTTTAATTGCATTTTTTGTCTGTTAAGAGTTCTCCTTTAAGGTTACAAACATGAATTAGGTTTATTAAGGATAAAGTTTAATTTCAAACTTGGATTAAAGAATAATAATTTAGATATTTGTGAGATTATTGTTGCATCGCCCATATGTTGGTCTCAATAACACCAGCACTGGCCCGAGACCAAGAGCACGGCCGACTGCTGGCATTATTCTGACCACCACAGAGTCCACCGTCATCCTCATATATTCAGCAGGCTGTGGCCTTACTTTTTTGTGTCATACCAAAGAAAAAAACATCTGAACTCGTCAGTATTTCAAGTAGCGGATGAAATGTTTTAATAGGAAACTAGTCCTACACCTAAATGAGGTTCAGGTTTTTTTAAATGGGGCATGTGTGAGGTACTCATCCATAGTCATTTTGGAGAGTTGTACCGGCCTGGAAGCTAAGCAATATACTGCTGTGGTCAGTGTCAGCAATAAATCATATTTCAGCCACGTAAAAGAAGATCCACTGAAAAAAATCTAAATCAGTTCTAGTGTACGCTATATTCAGAATAATTTTAGTGCTTTACCTTGCTCTCAGAGAGCCATTTCCTTTGGAACTACATTTCAGGACCATAAAATTTTTTACACATAAGTGCAACTTGGCTGTGCACTGTATAAAGAAAATGGCTGTCTGACAGCAAGGCAAAGGGCTGAAAAAATGCAATATGTAGTGTACAATCGAACTGATAGAAGATACTCGAAGATGTTGTGTTCCGCACATACATGAAATACCTTCTCCAGGATACAAATGGTAATATTGTCATCACCTGTGAACAACATTGTTTGTATCCTGGAGAAGCCATTCCAATACGGACTACCAAAGATACACAGAGAAGGAGCCCCACGCAGGCCCATTATCAGCAGAAGCATTAACTCTGTCACCGACACCATTTCCAAACACATACCTACTGTTCTAGCCCCCTTGGTTGGCAACACGCCTCACCACATCCAAAACTCCATTGACTTTGTAAACAAAGTTTAAGGACTGAAACTGGACCCAGATGAAACCATGGTGATGTGACTTCCTTGTTCACATTTTTCCCTCCTGGACTGTGCTGTACACATTGAAGTTGACGGGAGCCTGCACATTGGAGTATACATGGAAACCCAGACACACAGACCAATACCTACTTTTCGATTCAGTTGCCCTTGACTTTAACTTTCTTTAGATAACTATGACCTGGATGACTGAGAACCTTCACAGACAATTGAACTGATATTGATTCTTTTTTGTGGAACTCTTTGCTTCTTCAAACTGGGGACATGCTGACCGCCGTCTACTTTAGGTAATACGGATGGATAGGTACTTCATACAGCCCCACTTAAAAAAAACAAACCATCCCTTTAAATTTTGGAATGCAAATGTCTGATGTAAATTTACAATTGTTATACTGTATGTTTTGGTTCTTCCCGTTATGGACATCATGCTTATCCAGTGTAGACACGTTTCCAACCAGTTCTTCCTGAATGTAATATGAACCACATTTAATGCAAAGAAAAAGTGTTTGAAACTACTTAAAACCAACAGGATGAAGGTACGATTTTTTCATAAATGGCACTTACTACACTTAGATTTCTTCAACAGTTCTAAATTAGAAAGGAGCAAATCTTTCCATGCAGTTTTTGTGACTAATGATTTCAGAATCATAAAAACATCTCCCATAGCCTCTGATCCCTGTGCTGCCCTCTCACCTGTCATAGTCTCCATTACAAAGTGCTCGAACAGGGATGGTAAACGGCTGCCATACAGGGTTCAGATTGTTCTTGATCACCTCAGTCTTGTGGCAGATGGTGAACCTGGAAATGCAAAATGACAACTCGACGTGGTGAGGAGGACAATTCTAAAGATAAAAACAGAACTACAGAATGATGGGAGCTAGGGTGGACAGGAAATGTTTCAGAAAGGTTACTACAGTGGTTTGATGACCACTTCCTTTAGAATATAATATGTAAAGTAAAAGATATGTGCATATATGTGCCTAATATTGTTTTGTTCTCTGGGTGAGCATTCAAAGGTAGCTCATTCAGACACACAGACGGTCTCTTAGAATACATCTCAACTAAATTAAATATTCAGGATGAGACTGCAGAAACAGAACATGCTCACAGAGGGGTTTGATCCTGAAGTGTATGTGTGAAATATTGAAGGATACAGTAAGTGCAGATTAGAACTTTCTGTCTCACTGTCAAGACAATCTATTAGCCCTTCTTCCATCTGATGGGCAAGAGGCTTCCAGACTCCTGATGGGACTGGATCCAACAGAGAAATCTGGTATCAGATTTTCAGTTGCAACAGAGGAGCGACAAGCTCACCTGAGCTGAAGGGCTAACAGATGGATTATACTATAAATCATTTAACACACACACCAAAGAAAAACACACACTTACGTCCCATCCTCATTGCTCCGGTAGAAGACGAGGAAAGGGTCGGACTTGCCAAAGAAATCCTTTTTATCCAGCTTGTTGGCACAGAGCTGCATGGTGGCTATGTCCTGGAAGAAACAACACCACCTTCCATTCATTTTTTTTAATTAAACACCATTTACTCATTAGTTCACCTGGCCTTGGGCCTTGTTACTTCTAAGAAATGATACCTTCCTCAGGCCCAGAAAAACACATCATGACCTGATTAGAACAGAAAACCCATCAAGACTTGGAACGTGGTTGTCTTTACTTGACTAAATGTAAGATTTGACCTTCAAGACCTAAGACTTCAATTCTGCATGAACGGTTCTCGACAAAAAAACGGTCTAATCGAAATACCTGAGGATATATTATATATATATATTAGTGGTGGGCCGTTATCGGCGTTAACGGCTGCGTTAACACGAGACTCTTATCGGGCGATAAAAAAAATATCGCCGTTAATCTATTCTCAAAGTTGGGTTGGGAGCTGGGTCTATACTACGCAAGCTATGATGACTTTCACCTTGATATTTTTTTTTTTTTTTAGAACTTAGACTTTTATTATTTTTGCAGAGCAATGATACAACCATGCATTAAAGGTACATGACAC
>JAPMOB010208592.1:0-12341 GCA_029875015.1 Lepomis gibbosus
TTTTTTCGTTACACTTCATGACACAAGCGCATTTTGACACATGATTTTACAAGCGCAGACCAGGTAACGCAACAGTGAACACACCAGTGCAGATGTCATTGGTTTTGTTTTGAAAGGCTATGCTGTCAACACGCCTCCTCAACATGCAGCTCAGCTGCTGCTGTAAACAGAATCACAGGAGGAAAAGTACAGAAGATGAGTTCTGTTTTTTTTCCAGCGGCTTTATACAACATTGCCTACTACTGATGGAGAAAATCACCAGAGCAGACATAGCCAGCGAGAGAGAGACAGAAAGAACATGGGCACACTGACGTGTTTGCAGCTAAGGTCTTAGGTTATGTTAGGTGTGAAGAGGAGGCAGGTTCACTTAAGATGGAAAATAACTATTTGAGACTCCATTAAGTATGTATTTGAAAAAGCAAAGATTATAGAAAAATACATTTGTGTAGCAGAACCTTTTCATCTTTCCTGCTTCATTTTTATCTTGTGTCCCTTTGAAGGGGCCCAATCCGTATGTTGGGAACCACTGGACAGTATATTTACTTGCAAGGGAGTTTTTATACATTATTGTACTGGTACTTTGGACCCCACTAAGCGGCAAGTTTCTGGGGGGTTAGTATTTCATAGTACAGTTGTTTGGGCCTGTATTGCATTGAGTTTTGCTCACCACTCGGCTCCAGTGTCTCCTGATGTCTTTCGTCGTCGGCTTTCTTTGGCTGCTCTTCCTGATGGCTCGGCTGCAACGTACACACACACACACACACGCACACACACTAATATCAAACAGTGATTCAGCTACAGCAAAATTAGATTTAGACTCTGTGTGTGTGAGTTGTGTCCTGACCTTCTGCTTCTCCCTCTGAGTGTCCAGCTCATACCGTCTCTCCAGCATCTCTCTCTCAAGCGCCACCCTCCTCTCTTCCTCCTCCTCCTCCTCTCTCCTCTTCGCCTCCTCTCGCTCCCTCTGACGCCGACGCTCTTCCACCTGGGCCTCGATAGCTCGCTTGGGGAGGAGACAGGAGGAGGAGAGATATTAAAAACCCTGAAAAGCTAAGTGAGTGTACTTCTCCACCTCACTGTGTTCCTCGCCCCTTTCCACCTCCTCCTACCTGCTGCTCCAGCTGTTTGAGCCTCCTCCTCTCCCTCTCTTCTATCTGGGCAGGGTCCAGCAGGGCGGTCATGGTCCTCAGATAGCTGAATGAAACACAGAGCAAAGGATACTTTTACTCATTTACTCATATACATCTGCAGCTATCCTTGTTCCAGACCTCAGATTCACTGCCCACATCTTCAATTTATTAGGCAACTCAGATACATAATATGAAGTGATATGCTCACTGAAAGTTTATTATTTCTTTCAAATACACTATAACTCATTTAAAGGTGAGTCTTGGTATGTTATTTGTGTAACACCGTTCAATCATTTGTAAATTATTTTTCACCCCAGAGCTGTTTATCAGTCCATTCATCAGTCCCTCCTGCCTTCTCGTTTTTCAGCTCTCCCTCCTACCTGGCTCTGGGTGGGTATCCGCTCGTTGTGTCCACGCTTGCTTCCCCGACACTCTCTGCTCCACAGCTGCTCATGGCCTCCCAGACCAGGGACAGGCTGGACGAGGGCTCCCACTCCCCTCGCTCAGAGCCATTAGACGGGGCTGGAGGTAGAGCTGATGGTGCGGCAGTCTGGACAGGAGGCCTTCTCTGCAGCGAGTCAAAGTGTGTGGCCCAGTGCTCATGGTCCTCAGTCTGCAGAGACACATTCAAAAGAGAAAGTCAACAGAAAAACTCTCTACTGTACCTGCCTCTCTGTCTCTACTGCATCTGCATTATAACGCCCTCTTCTGAGACTTTACTGCATCTGCCTGTGGTCTCTACTGCATCTTTATTGTAACAGCCTATTCTGTGTCTCTACTGTACCTGCCTCTCTGTCTCGACTGCATCTCTATTGTAACGGCCTCTTCTGTGTCTCTACTGCATCTGCCTCTGATTTCTGTCTCTAGTGTACCTGCCTCTGGTCTCTGCTATGTCTCTACTGTACATGCCTCTGGTAAATGCCACTGTATTTCTATTATAACTGGCTGTGGTCTCTACTGCACCTGGCTCTGTAGCAGTTTCTCTCGTCTCCTGCGTTCAGTCGCCTCCTCTCTCTGTCGGTCCAGCTCCTCCAGCCAGCGTCTCCTCTGCTCCTCTTTCCTCTCGACACTCAGCAACTCCTCCATCGGAGTGACCTCCTGCAGAGACAACACAGTCTCTTAATGTTTGTTTTTTGTTGAGACTTGTTCATTCAACACCACATTTTATTTTAAAGCACTTTCTGTAAAATCACAGACACAAAATACAAACTACAGTCAAACTCCAGGAAAAGACAAAAAACAACAATGTGTTCATCATCTTAATACTTTTTTTCACTTTCCTACTCTGAAGGTTGCATTCAGTCCCAAACACATTTGTTCCTGTAGAACATGTAAATCAGTAAAGTTTCCTAAAACAGTTGGTCACTGTAGTTTTTAAACAAGCATTACTCAAACTTACACAGCCCAGATTAGTTGGCATGCTGAGGAGTTCAAGGTGGATACACTCAGTTGGTTTATGGCCCAAAGGACCTCCTCTCACTCCTTTGCAATAAAACTATCACGCTGACATTAAACAGAATGGAGGAACTACCCATTCCCAGGAAAGACTGGCTTTTAGCACGTCAAAGGATATTTAAACTGATACCTAGTGGAAATAACACCAGGCCAAAGGGTAAAATTAACAATCAGAATCCTCACAGAATGAAATGAGTTTCATGTCACAAAAGGGTGAACAGTGAGACCTCATCTCTGATCGATAATGACTGTTCAGTCCGTATGAAATGATTCGCATTGTTCTAGTTTATGGTTTAAAAAAGGTTAACTCATTTCGATTTATGCTAGAGAAATGTGGTTTCTTTGCTATGTTTCTAACAGGGTTTTTACATGTGACCATGTGCAGGAAAAAACTTTAGCCCGGGAAAGCATCCCTATCAGCAGTGTGAGGGATGAAAGAAGAGGTAGTATATCCGTGTGTCCTGGTTCTGTTATTTGGTGACATTTGGACTTGATCAGCTTTGTGTTCACCTGGACGTAGAATCAAACAAAAGCTGCAGAGCAAAGAAATTTACTCCACAGGTCAGGATTTACCCCGAATCTGAGGCTGGATCTCATGGCTGCAGGCTGTTCTCTGTGGCTGATGGAGCTCTGAACTGATAACACACTCTCTGTGTCCTCCTCAGCCTGAAACACAAATACACACAATCAACAAAGATTATGACAGATTTTATGAAAATGTGTCAGTTTTTGATCAAACCTGATAAAAGGTTAACCTGGGCTTCTCAAGTTGACCCGAAGTACCACAATGCACATCATTAAGTGTGTCACTATTTTGATTTTCAACCTTAATTAAAATGACAACCTGATATATTTAACTGAATATATATGTGAACTTAATTGTTATTCAACACAACATCCAGAAATATTGCAATATTGTTTCTCCTCATAAAAACAGCCTGTTGCACCTCGATTAAAATACATTTCTTTGTTTTTGTTTTGTTTCCTTCAGATGACAGCATGAAATCTTACAAATATTGCCTGTTATATAAATAAACACATTTGCAAAATTGATTAATACAAATCAATTCTAACCAGTTCCAATACTCAAAACATCTGAACCAGATTTAGTAACACAAATATAATCTCCCTGAACAAAAATATCAGAGCCACAATTCAGTATAAGGAAAAGATTGCTAAAAAAACCCGCATTCATCTTGGTCCCACAATTCAGTTAAATTTTATATTGTGCAAATTCATAACAAAAGTTATCTCATTGCCCTTTTCATAGAGCAGGTCTAGACCGTACTCTTTGTAATATTATTTACAGGGACCCAACAATTACCACCATGAGCAAGCACTTACAGTCACAGTGACAAAAACAACCAACTTAGTGACACGCTATATCAAAAAGGTGAATCATCTGCTGTACCTGGAGTCTGGCAGGAGCCGAATGCTGCTGCTGCTGCTTCAGTGCCACTTGCTCATCTAACACACACACAAAACACACAAGCGAAAACTTGTTTCATTTTATCAGAATTACTATTAAAGTGCTGCACCCAACCATTATTTCTGTCGTCAATTGTATCTTGTTTTGCTTTTGATTAATGATTTAGTTGTGTCACAAACGATTGCAGTGAGCTTAGATCTCTAGCTGATATTGCTCAACCTCCCTGACTAGTTCCGACTCCTTCCCACCAGAGAAAATGGGGATGTTGGATTATACATTTATAACAAAAATTGTGTTGAAGTTGAAGTATGGATGAATTATGGAGTATGTATTATCTTTATAGATGAGGGTTTTAAAAGCATTAATTGAACACTATAGTTGCTGTATTTAAAGCCCCTGATATAATGGTCTGTCTTTAACATTACATGATTGTGACTAAATATGTAAAAGCAGGTTAAAAGAGCATCTTAAGGTGTTATTTATCTTTATAAACTGAGTCTTTTTTATCAGGATTGTGAGGTTTGATCAGCTTTATTGACAGTAACCAAACGACCCACCAACTGTTATCAGGTTCTGATTCAAATGTTAATAAAACTTGATTGATTGTGTGACTGTGACACCTTTTTTTCTAATTAAGCCCCATCGACTTCAAACCAGCGAGAAGACCATCGAGAAAAACAGATTTTTGGTCCGTCATTTGGTTAAGTGGAGTTATCAGAGTGTAATTTTTTAATCACTGAGACTGAACCAAACAGTACATGTGTTCTAAAAGCAAAACCATGACCTGCAAGAAGCTAAAACACACAGATAGTAATAATTCTTTGTGGGTTTGTCACTAACATGAATATAAATACGCATTACTGGAGTTTTAGTATACCTAGTTCTCTCCTCCACTGAGTCTTCTTGGCATCGAGCACCGCTCTGCTGTCTGACTGTCGCTCCTCAAGCCAGCTGAACAGACATCCAGACGACCTAAACAGCAGCAGCAACATTCTGCTTTTAAAAACCATTTTAGAAATAACAGATTTCAAAAAACGCATCAGCACAGCATACTATGACAGCATATATTGCAATTAACGGACCTAACACGCACTTATACTGCTGCTACATGTCATCTTGAACAGTAGAACCATATGGGTAAATTATGAAACTAAATTTCTCCTAACCAGCAAACTGTCGGAATATTTTGTGTAATTTTTTGTTGGCTGAAGAGAAAATTAAACTAAACCCCAATGAAACAGTATCTCTAACCGTAAATCATACTGAGCCCAAAAAGTTTTCGTGTTTATAACACAGTGAAATTGTAGGCTCAAAGAACTGTAAAGTATTGTCTGTGACCTCTGACTTTACTACAGTTTGACTATATTTATAGTCATATATATAGTTATATATTTATGGTGATCTAAAAATAGAAGCTTGACCTCACTGAATGGAAATTAAAGTGTTGGCAGAATTTCCAGAGTCCTGTACATATATTGTTAAACAACTAAATACATATTTAAATGTGTTGTTTATGGGACTGCATTTACACAGTCCTCTTATACAAATGCCTGTTCATGTGAGCAGCTCACCTGTTGTCTTTATCCAGAGAAGTTCCAGTTGTTCTTCCTTCTCCCTTCTTAATTTCCTCCCCTCCTCCTCTGTCTTCCTCCTTTCTCTTTTCTCCTCCTTCTTTATTCATTGACAAGCCAGATTTTGATGCATTTCCTAACAGAGAAAAGACATGAAATTGTACATTATATTGACCCATTATCTCAGTTCCCTCTGTGCTGTAGTCCTGGTCTCAGCAGATTGCCACTATCACTGTTAAAGAAGTGGCGTTATGCTTTTTGGCTTTTCCCCTCTCCTTTATTGAGTTGTATACCTTTTTTGTGCATGTAATATGTTTGTAAAGTAAAAAAAGCCCAAAATCCCTAAAGGGAGTTCCCATCTCCCGCAGAAAACTCTGCTCTGAAAACAGCTTGTTTGTAGTTGTTTGTAGCTCGTTTGTAGTCCAGCTGTTTCCCTTTCATCTCTGTGACGTCACAGGGATGAAAGCTAAATGTGCATCATATAGCGCTCGCCAAGTGGCTACTCCAACACACTCTCAAAAACACCGGTGGAAAAACACTGAGCTGCAGCACACACCTCCTCTCCCTTCCAAACACCAGCTACCCTCCAGGCAGTCAATGGACATAAAGTTGTTACTGTGATGTAGAGACAGAGCTCAGTTAAAACTTTATGGATGAAAGATACTTTTGTTACAGATTAATAACTCACCACTCTGAAACTCTTCCTTCAGTCTATGTTGCCAAGCTGATTGGCAACATGTAGCCTACAGCTGAATCAAAGCTGTTTACGGGCTTCTCGCTGATCCGCACTTTTCTGCTTCTGATTGGCTAGTAGTCCTTAACTAGGAACTGTGCATGTGCAACTCCCAACAAAGATCATTAAGAGACAAGATCACTCCATAGCTAAAATGAAGCCTTCAACACACTGGGTGCAAAGAGGAGCTGCAGCAATGTGCAGTATGAAAAAAATGGTGTTTTTTGAAAATTAAAGCATCTAAACCTGTTCTGGTACAACCCCTAAATAAGATTTTGAACCTGAAAATTAGCATAATACCACCTCTTTAATACTACCATCACTACAACTACCCTGTGTCCTGTGGTCCTCTGGTAGGTGATGGCCATTGCTGGAGGTCTGCATGGTGTTGAGGATCTGCTGTAGCTGCTCACTGGTCAGACACACCTCTGTGTTCCCAATGGCCGGTGTGTCTTTTGGTCCCACCTTTCCATTGGTTTGGGTCCCACTGTTCTGAGGCTGTCCAGTTTTCCCATTGGCTCTCAGGGAACCAACAGTAGTGTTGTGTTTGTGTCTGTCTGACGTTACCTTGAGCACACACACACACAAAGTAGTTAAATATGCTGTCAGAGGATGAAAGGTCAAGAGAGTAAAGCAAAGAATTGAGACACAGCAAGACACTTACCTTGGCCACACCTGCACAGCTGCTGCCCCCTTTGTGATGCTCATGTGTCTTCAGTGATGTCAGAGTGGTGCTCCTTCCCCCAGCGGTGGCGGTGTTGGAGGTGAATGAGACAGCTGCTCCTCTTGCCTTGCTCTTGCTTTCTCTGTGCCTCTCTGCCAGCTGCCGGGCTGGACGTTGCTCTCCCTGCACCTCCTCCACACAGGACGGCTGCCGGGAGCTCAGGACGTTAGCCGCTCTGGGCCTGAAGGACAGCTGCTGGGATAAAGTTAGATCAAATCAGACAAAACTATAAAATATAATACCATAACAATTACCTGTGCTATATACTGCAATATGTGGACAAATGTATGTAGACACCCATGTGTGTTTATATGTAGAAATATAATGAACAAGCTGTAAGGATCATTCCTACCTTTGCTGGATTCTTCTCAATCGCTGCAGTGAAAGAAAAACACGAATATTACACCACACAGACACACAAACACAGGTTCATATTGACTAATAATTCTGTAGGTCTAAAAGACGACAATGCAAAAAACGTAATGGGTAACTTAAGCATTTTTTGACCTGGACCTTATTTCTCCATGTTTTTGTGTCAATGTGACTAAGTGGGACAACACTTTATGAAATTGGTCCAGTACTGTATGAGCGCACTGCAATCAGCAGCAGCACAACAAGGCTAAAACTTAATCCTTGCAGGCAACTGCAACCCACCAAAGTATGTCCACTAACGTGCTTGTTTTTGCCACTGACATGCAGATTGTCATTACAAGTGTCTGACAACGCTGTGGAAAGGATCCCTACAGAGATGGACCTTTTTTAAAAACGTAACAATCTTTGTGTAACTAAAAGATTACATCCGATACTAATACTGAAGTTACCCTAAGTCTGAATGTGCATACCAACCATTTAAAAGACTCAAGTGTTGACATTTTAGTTTTATTAACAGTTTTAATGATCTGAATACATATATGGGATGAATGCTATCAAAAGGAAATGGAAACAACTGTATTAATCATTAATTTAAAAAACAAAACACACAATCCTACTTAAATAAAAGCTATTTTCCAGTAGCAGTATGTATCTTACATAATAGCAATGTTTTTGAAACAATTATCAAAACTAAACTAATCATATTAATAATAATGACCTAATGAAAAAAGAATAGTGTACGAATTTTCCCTGGAAACTACAGAATATAGGAGCCAAAATGTCTCACCATGAGTGAGTAAAATCAGCTTGGGTTTTCCATTTTCAAGTTCAAACAGCAGGCCGTCTCTGTTCACAAAAAAGGAAAATATCAGAGCAAACAGAAACACAATAACATAACAATATAAACTAAACTCAAAAATGTTATTGTCTTTTCTGTATTATGTGTAAAGCACCACTTCTTTTTATGTTATTCATCATGTCAGTGTGTTTTGTATTGCGTTTATGTTTTAATGGTGTCTTGCGGCATTTCCTCTTGTGGGACAACGATGAGCTAAACTGAACTGACAGGTTTGTTAGTTAGTGCTGTAGTAGGTCTGAACCTAGCGGCAAGACGCCGTCCTGTAACTGGAGGGTCACAGCATTAAATATGGAATATTAATTCACTGAAGATGTTTCAGTCGGTTTGACCTTCATCAGGTATATGAGCAAAACATTGCAAATTAATAAATATAATATTAGTGTGTGGAGGCTTTGTCATTTTTATTCAAATTATATATTTATTTCCTTTGTAACATTGGTCATATAACAAAGTGTGCAGAGCCTTTTAGGATTCTTTCAACAGCCAAACTATCATTTCAGTAGAAATCACACATCATCTCATATGTGTGCTTCTCAGTCATTTGGGCACAAAGACACATACTTGCCTGCCCCTGTACTTAATTACCAAATTGCTGGTTGCTTGAAAGACTGTAGACTATTTGACAATCAGTCTTTGTGACATTGAGATACTGAGACTGAACGGTACACACTGTATGATGTTGCCAGGTGACATCATTAAATAGTGTGACAGCAAAACTCACAATGAACAAATACCTTTCACAATGTTACAGATTTACATTCATTACTCTGCTTTCTGGCATTGCTCACATGATCTAGGTTAGATTGGAGAAAATGTTGTTTTGCAGAGGAGCAATAGAAAGCATCCTGGCATGGGATGTGCATGGCTCAGGACAGGAGGGCTCTGCAGCGGGTGATTAAAACTGCTCAGACGATCATTGATATCGAATCAGTGATATCAGTGAGTTGAGGTGCCTATGCAGAGCAAAAAGGATCTTAAAGGACAGTACCCACCCTAGTCACAGTCTGTTCACCCTGCTGCCTTCTGGGAAGAGATATAGAAGTTTCTGCTGCCACACCACCAGACTGCAAAGCAGCTTTCCCCACCAAGCGATCAGACTCTTAAGCTCAAATTCATCCCCAGCACTGCTCCATTGAATATAGTTTATTTGTGTGTTTACCATTTTTATAACTGATTTTGTATGAATGTATATTGTCTGCCACATAGCAGAAACACAAACTTAATCTCACTGTACAACCTGTTTTAATGTGACCATAGACTGTATATAAGAATGTGACAATTAAATCTACTTTGTACCTTAGATGAAGAACAGGAAGTTCAGACCACACCTGTAACTCATTAGTGGCATGTCTAAAGCCACTGTAGTGTCTGTATTTTACGTTTTACTTAGACACATTAACGTAAACAAAACATTTTACCCAGAAAGCCTTGCAACATTAAAAGATGTTGTTGTTTTTTTTACTTCTTTCTTGTTTGCAGGAACCCTAGTTAGAATAATGTTTACAGTACATTAATGTTTGACTGATTTTTCCCTCATCTATTGTCGATATCACAACGAACATCAAAAACGAAGTTATTTTTATTGTCTGCACAGTGCACGTACAATCAATAATATTGTTTGTTTTACAAAAAGTCTTTGTTTTTTGTTCACAGTTTATGTTGCAAGATATAAAATCATCCCGGTGCATGTCACTGCGACACATTCGGTCCTTATGTTGGCCTAACATTAGCTAGCTACCACTGGTGATTTGAACAAACAGACTCACCCGAGATTCATGTCGACAGAAAATATTTACCGAGACGGCAACACGTTAACAGATGATCCTTTAAAAACTGTTTTGTTGTTAGTAAATAAGTTAAAATTCAACAAAATCGCTTCTCTCCACGGTCCTGGACTGGCCGCACTGCCAGTCACACGCAACTTCCGGTTGTTAAGCTGTGTACGTTGGTTGCTGACAACGACCAAGAACGGGTTCATCGATTGGCTCATTTTAATTTCACTATCAAATTAACGGCCAATCAAAAGACTTCAATTGTTTAACGTTTACGTTATTAAGATAACGGAGACACGAGCAATGACCCCAAATATAACGACAACATTACCTACAGTAGTACTTGCTACTACTACCACTACTATGGTTACCAGTACTACTACAATTACTCCAAAAGAATATAGAGGACAACATTAACAATCTATACTTTTTGTTTCAAAAACATGTTGGCAAATTTTCCAGTGCATCTCACGAACCTCAAGGGTTTATTTTATTTATTTAATTTTATGAAAAGATTTTTTTAATGTGTTTCCTAACTTACTTTCATACTTTAGCACCTCTTTCACCACTTAAAATACAGGGGTTTTCTTTTAATTTAGTGTGGGATTGGTACTTCCACCTTGTTAGATAACAATTCCTGTTGCAAGCTATTTTTCAGAACGTTTTTTTAAACTGATGAGGACAAAATCAGCCCCTTCAGAGAGTGGTGGGGACACATCTCCAGCGTCTCCAGTGTAAATGATACCTTTGGACTCACATATACAGTACATAAGCGTTTCAAAAATGATGTCACAATATCCGTAACTTTAGGTATAGCTTTCTTATATCCATCTTAAACAAAAAAGTTTTTATATTTTGCTTTCTTTTATATAATTCCTGTAACTGAGATGTAGGAAACATGTCACAAAGATTTTTTCTCTCAAAAATATATTTCATTTTTGTTTGTAGGAGGCATCAGGTCTTTTTTTACGCAAACATGACATGAATTTGGTATTGATAAAAACTCATTTCTATTAGTTTATAAGTTAAAACAGATTTCACCATTGAAAATTCATATTCAATTTTAAGAAACCTTTTTTTAAACAGAAGAAAATATTACCACCTTTAAAAACATTTTGCTCAATGGGTAAAGATAGATATAGAAAACAGAAAATATAGATCAGTACACATCCAACATGATGAACACATCATGCACGGTACAACAGAAAGCATCATATATGTGGACCTAAAGACATCATATTAACAGCAATTTAATTACAGATGATAAAGATGCCAATTTAGCTTAAGGTAAAATAAAGTATGTTAAACGGCTAAATTAACTTAAAAAGTACTATTTCTAATATTACAGTTTTTCTCCATTGGTTTGGCTCATTTCTTGAAACAGAAATTACATTCCCAAAACATCATGGACAAACTTCCCAAACCACTTGGCAATTTTTCACAACAGAATTGAATTTCTCATTCATTTCATCAAATTGCAAGTAAGTACAATGCCTCAATGTCTCGGTACATCTTTGCAAAGGATTAAGTACAGGTAGCCTACATTTAGCTCAATTTTCAAGTGAATTGATCTTGTTGATCTAAACTGATTGTTGATTCTGCAGCCTAATGGTTGTTCACTCCAAAACGTGTCAGCGTCATTTCATCGTATAAGTCATCACATGCACAATAGTCTGTTCAATTGTCAAAATTAGTCAAGAACATAATACCATGAATACCATATATGAATCCCTGGGAACATTTGATAAATTTATTACAGCAACTGACAGGTGAAACTAGAAATTGACTAACGAAGGAGGAGTGTCACACATCTCAGATGACCAATCAAACAGTATGTTTAGTTGCCTGATAGGTGCTATCCAGTACTGTGAATGTATGTAAAGAGCTTGACCATGCAGGACCAGTACAATTTCTGAACATGGAGGCACGTGGCAAAGTAAATGAACAAGGGCAACTGCCTGCTAGAGGAAGAGGAGGAAGAGGAAGAAGAGGATGAGGAGGAGTAAAGCTGATGATACATAGGGCAACTTTTTGAGCAATGTTGCTGGGCAATCTTGCTAGTGGCAAGTCCAACTATGTTTGAGTGGCTGGCAGTGGTGCGGGGCGGGTGGCGGAGTGGTGGGGGAAGGGGATTACGGTAGTAATCTTTACTCATTACCATTGACAGTAACGTTGCCCTGCAGATTGCTCTAAAAGTTGCTGTGTGTATCATCAGCTTACAGTTTTTCTCAGTCGCTTTGGTGCATTTCTTAGATCAAAAGTGCAATTCTTGATACTACTCGTACAAATTCCAAAT
>JAPMOB010208595.1:0-14887 GCA_029875015.1 Lepomis gibbosus
TGTGTGTGTGTGTGTGTGTGTGTGTGTGTGTGTGTGTGTGTGTGTGTGTGTGTGTGTGTGTGTGTGTGTGTGTGGAAGTGTCATACACAGTCAGTTGCGATGCATCACACACTGGCCAGATGACGTGTATGACACATACTGCAGCAGGACTTGTATCTCTCTCATACACACACACACTTAGTTGATGCATACCCAGGCTCTTATCTGAGGCGGGCAGCCGGGCCTTGTCAGCAGAGGAGCACCCGGTCCCAACCATACATCACACACTAAGCCCTCACACAGGTGTGACCTCTCCTTATAAAGAGGAGAGATTAAAACACGACAAACTTTGAAAGGCATGTCAATTGGACGGCTGTTAACTCGGTACAAAGTTATTGAGGAGCTTCAGGTGACTGAGAGATGTTTTATTCTGAGTGGAAAGCTGCGCCTCTGTGACTTTGGCAGAATACATTTTTGATCTTCATGTAGTCTAGACCGCTGTTTAGCCTTGGTTCCACAGACTCCTGGATAATAATCCACTTTAAAAAGGTCTTAAGGAACTGAATCCCGGTATGTGACAAGATTTCTCCACACAATCTGGTCACATTTCATTGAAACAACACCTCCGGTCATGCTACCAGTAGTTTCCTAGCTATCAGATGTAGTGCTACCTACCAAGCTACTGTCATAGCTTTCCATTCCAACCCTAACCTGCCATTATTACAGCTGTATTACTGGATCGGCTTTTGATCTGCAGCAGTTTCATCCAAATACTTTCCATACTAAAATGGCAGTTTACAGTTCAACTGTGTGGAATAGCATGCTTTAGAATAAGTGAACACAATGCAAAATGTGTAATTATAGATGGTTAAGAAGTGGCTGCAGACCTACATCCTCAGAGCAGAGAGTCAGAGCAGCATTCAATCGAGTGCAGAGGATCAGCACAATGTTAGCTTACAACTGGGGGTGCAACGGTTCTGAAACAGAGACTGAATCTGTGGATCTAAACGCCCACGGTCTCAAGTCGCGTTTCCGTTCTGCCATTGTAAGAAAGTCAAAATAGTTTATGTCTACTACTCACACAAGTGCAACAGAAATTGTAAAGCTGGAAAGTTTTGTCGGTACACAAGTTGCTGTCTATCAGCTGTAGCATGCTAGTTGTCTTTGCCTGATTAGTCAAGTTTATTTGTAAATCACACTTCAACACAAGGCAATTTCAAAGTGCTTAACATAAAACATAAAAGCAAAACGGGTAAATATAAAAAAGACATTTAAATATAATTTTCAAAAAGAGTACAAAAAACAGAAAATAAAAACAGGATAATTTACCCGGTATACCTATTTGTTCATGCATAATTCTAACGGCTTAATCCGGCTTTCCCCCTCTCACGGTTTTGCCGTTTTAATTTCCCATCTCTCACACCAGTCAAAGCTGATGTAGTGTCCGTTTCCCTGTTTGTTACAGTGAAAATAGGACAAAGTTGAGTGTGGACATTCTCTGAAGTAGGGATTGTTTGTGGGAACATTTAACATGTCGTACAACGGCATCACCCAAATGTGTCAATGAGACAGAAACAGGGTAAAAATTATTGGGGTTGAAATTACAGCATAAAGTAATCAAATCGTATGTGTGTTTGTGATAAAAAAATTTTATTGACATGTGCGTTATTTATTTTTCCTGATGCCAGCGCTTTAGAGTCTTAATTGTTACACTAAGAATTTCAGCCAATAAGATACATACCAAACTGTGGATTTTTTTTTTGTTTACAGTTTTACACCCCTAGTTACAACAAACCTCATAAGATAGTTTTTAAGTTAGTTTTAAGAGGAGGAAGTGTTATCCTCTAAAAACATTACTGTATAATCTAATGAAAATTAAAGGATAACATCAGAGCTTTTTAATAAATGAAGTCATAAATTCCTGTGATTCCAGTGATAATCATTTTAGAACAGTAAAACCTTCAACCCTGGTCAGAATGTTTTACTCAGTTTATTACTTCATTTTGTTTGGCAGGTGTCAACATTAACTTTTAAAATGAGGTGGAATCATCTAATTACACCAAGCCTCCCTAAAGAGCGGACTGTCGCTCACAGCTCAAAACTGAAATGTGATCTGTACACGACACGTTTCCTGATTTTGTTAAAGAGCCTAATAGTGCACCCACATCATGAAAAAAAAAACATCCCAGCTCAACCTTATTTAAAACTTAGGTCCAGAGATGAGTTTCATCCAAACCACCAGCAGAACAAGTCTGAGGGCATAGTGGAATATCTTGACCAGGACTCCCTGGCAGAAGAGATATTGTATCTCAATGAGATCTTTAGATAAATGCAATAAATAATCTACAATAAGTGACTCAGTTTGCATTCAAAAGCTCTCTACACTTTGGGGCAGTGACACTGTTGCAGTGTATGATTTCAGTCTGTATGCACATTTTTCAAGGGGGAAAAAATGATTTTTTTTAAGGAATGGAAACATTTTCTGACATATTTTGTCTATGCAGGATTTTTGCTGTACAACAACACTTAGCCATGCAGGGTCTGAAATTTACTCTTCACAGGCACGTTCAATTGTCTGCCAACCAGATCTTTTATCTGCCGCTCAAATGTTTGCACTACTGTCAGCACACGGAGGAATCATTTGATGAAAATAATGTTGTCATTTAAGGTTCAATATATTTATATAAAAACACTACATGCATGTTTGCATGCACAAAAGACCCACGTCTGTCAGTATATGTTTCATCGCTCCACCTTACTTAACCACCAGGTATTTCAAAAGGTACCGACAGCTGAGAAGAAACACAAAGCACACAAGAACTTGAAGTTCACCATGGTGTATCATAAAGTCAGTGCCCAGCACACAAGCTTGGTGATTCTCTGACAACACTGGAGTTACCTCCTGTAGTTGTCACTCAGAAGGGACTGGGCCTCTTCCAACGTTGAGTTTGGTTAGAAGCGTTGCCACACCCTGAGCTGACTGCTGGGTGTGTGCGTTGTGTGTGATTCAGGGGCATGCAGCGATAACCACAATATGATAACCTCACCACATGGGTCATTTTGTGTGTGTTTTCCTCATCTGGCGGATGGCCCGGCAATTTTACAATTTCACTTCGTACAATGTACCCAACTTTGGCGGATGCTAAATTCAGACCCTGCCAATATGACCTGTGTGTGTCGGCCCTGTATCTAAATTGGTACTGGCTCTGGACACATGATTCTTCTCCTCTCCTCTACAGGCTTGCCGTCTTATTTCCAAATCCTCAGTTTAACCTAAGAGGAGTAAATGATGCCCTGCGGCCCTGGCTTACCTGTGCTGGACCCGCTCACTGACAGCTGCAGGACCGAGTCTGGCAGATTATCCATCAGTCTGACAGAGGAGTAAGAGGAGACAACACAGTGAGGAAGTGAGGATAGAAACATTATGAGACTGAGTTCAGGTGTAGATGGCAGAGTGGGAAGAACGCAGCAGGAGGACAAGCTGATTTCAAGTCAAAGCAAACTGTCCTACAGGATGTTGATAAATCCTTCAGGGTTAAACACAGACAGTCGGTTCATTTATCTGTTGCAATACAACATTGCAAACTCAAGATTGAAAAAATAATGAGGTCAGCAGGAAATCAACCTCTCTCAAACAGTCTGTAAAATTATTTCATTGAACAACTAGTATTAAATTGTGTAAATCTTTGATGTTGTGCCCACCCAGGGGATTTACTTTTCACTTTCCCAGCAGATATTTGGTAGGCTTTTAGTGCTTTGTAAAATTTACCTTAGACATACAGTATTTATCTGAAGATAAAGGGAATTATAAAAATCCTGCAAGTGGCTACCACCAGCCACAGACATGACTTTCTATCAATCATTAATAATTTAAAGAATTTATTAAAGTAAAAAGAAGGTAATGTTTCCTAGAACACAGTGGAGGACTGGGGAAAAACAAACATATATTTCCACTGTATTTTAAAAACCAGGACATTCTGGATAAATGTAACTAAAAACGTGACAGCCTACACCTGCACTATTCTGCAGGTTTGTTTAGCTGAGTGCAGTAAACAATGAAAGTGGCACTAATACTAGCATTATTAAATGGCATCATCAGAAATGAAATGAGGGGTGTGTGCGCGCGCGCGTGCATGTGTGCATGTGTGTGTGTGTGTGTGTGTCTCTTTCACACAATGCAAAATTGCAAGTTAAGAATCTGTTGGAGCAACAGCCGTTGGAAATGCAGTGTAATCATTGTTTTTGTACAGCAACATGGCTTTCAGTTGCACTACACATCTACTCTGTGGAAACAAACAGATTTTGAATATAGCTACACTACCCCAGTGCTATATAATGTAGACTTCTGTAAACAAGCTGTTGCACAGTTAATAATGTCCAGTGGCCCCATTATATATATTTGCAGAAATTAATTTTGTGCCAGTAAATGCAAAGCTAGGACACGTCCCAACACTCCCCTGAGAGTGGCTATACTCTGCATTACAGACATTACATTCTGCAGTGGAAACAACGCAAGTGACTACCTACCTGGCCTTGGCCTCTTGGACCTGAGCTGGGTTCTTCAAAACATTATCCCAAGGCAGAGAGCCACATAACCAGTGAAGAAGACAAAACCCCAAAATTTGGAAGTCACCACGTCTGGATGGAGCTAAACAGAGAGAGAAAGATGAGGTGGTCATAAAACATAATACATCTATTACCTAGCTGCCATTAGTATTATTTCACCTGCTGCTTGCTTCTTTTATTAAATCAATGTATAAATCATCCCTGACTCCATTACAAGTTTCAGTTTCATTTTTATTTGGCCTGATAAGGGGAAGCTGTGGCTCCCCTTATCAGTGGCTGAATTGCCCCTGGTGTATGAATGTGTGTGAATGTTAGTTTGAGCACTTAGGCTCAGTGATTGAATGGGTGAATGGTGAATGCGAGATAGTGTAAAAGTGCCTATCATTACATACTGTAGAACAGTGTGATGATGATGATGATCATGGGGGTCTCAGTTTGAGCTATACTATCAGACTATCCACTCTTGAGGCAGGACAGGCTGGAGCTAGCTGGTTAGACGTCTTTCTTCTTCACATTCTGTTGATATCAGTTCATGTTTTGAATATTTTAGAGTAAAATTCTCTTACACATTATCTTACACTCACTGAAGGCATTTTTATATCAAAACAGGAAAGATACAGACAACAATCCCGATCTAATTCTTTATCAATAAGCAAGACTCTGTGAGGCTACAGTGTCCATTGAAGAAAACTATACTAAAAGATGGATAATAGTTGAGATACAAAGTTTACCTTAGGCTGCTAGCAGGTGTGGTGAAACACATGTAAAAGTAGTGGTTGCTATTGTAGCTGTTTCAGTGCTACTATGCACGCAAAGACAATGTTCACATGCAAAAAAAATAAAAACAGCAGGGAACATTTATCGTTATGAACTAATGTTATTAGTTTTGCAGGTGGAATTTTGTCCTGATGACGGAGCTAGAGAGGAAACGTGTCTCACAATACATTGTGAGTGAGGCATGAGTGTTCATATTCCAGTCCCGAGTCCACTCAGCGGTTGGAAGATATTTGATTCTCTTTTAAAAATGGTGATGCTATAAGAGTTACAGGGTCACCAAAATCATTAGGGTTATTATTTTAGACTGCGTCTGCCGCTACTAGCATAACACACCCAAATATCCAACCAAAGTGTCTGTAGATATCCACAGCTGTGTATATCCACTGTCCTAACCAAAAACACTTGTTAGGATTAAGAGATTTAATCAGGAGGGCAGGTAGAAAAACATAATTTATCATCAGAGAATTTAAAAGCTGAAGGCATGAAACATTGTATGCCTGATACTAGTGTGTTGTCACATGTACTAAGACTTATTTAAGAACTCTAGAGTGTGTTTGTGTTTTATGCGAGTGTGTGCGCGATCACATGGGTCTACATTAATGTGTGAGGTCTATCAATATTTGTCGACCAAGTCCATCCAGAGGGGTCGAGCCCGGGGAGTTTTAGCAGCTCAATACTGTAACGGCCGCCACAAGTCTCCGGAGAAATTACCTATCGACTGGCTCCATCAGAGGGGAGAAATCTCCTCCCTGAGCCATGGCCGGCATTGATCCTCCCAAGCCAACAGGCTGGTCTAAAGAGGAAGCGTGGTCACTGACACACAAGACCAGATTACTTGGAGTGGGTGGGCAGTTAATTTGATTACTTATTAATTTGTAGTACATGAAGTAAGCAATCCCAATGTTTTTAACGCGGGTACGGAATATGAAGCTGTAGGTGCTGATCATGACATGACCTGAAATACATGTTGAGTTTTGGGCCTAAATATATATATTTATACATCATAAAACTGATTACATTTATGAACATCATGTTGGTGAGGTCAGGTGGAACAGTAAAGTCTGCCCTGCCACCTTACTGATCACTTCTTTATGTCGCATAAGCCGTGAAAGACATCAAGCTATGAGTGGTCAGGGTCTAACGTGTAGTGTGCCATGTCTTCAATATATGAATCTATGACTGCGTAACGTAACTAATCTGATCAGTGATCGTTTCAAGAGGCAAAAAATGTAGTCTGATTCTGTCATTGTCTCTTACACTACGTCTCAACAACCCTCTGGCCTGTTCGCCCTTGTGGGTGTAAAATATGCATTGAGTAACCATTACAGTGTGGCTTCCTTTTGTTGTAAATACATACTTCATTGATACTGAGGGCCTATTAAAAGAAGGATAAAGATGAAAATAACATGTGGTACTGACACCGGAAAAAGTGTCGCAACTCCCAGAGCTTCACAATAGATTAACAATTAAAAAGATCAACAACTACATTAAGCGTTGCTGCCCTCTGTGTGTGTGCTCTGGGTACGGTGCCCAAGCTCATAATAGTGCAGGTCTTCTGTGTCTAATGCGTTTTGCCCTCATATGAGGAATGACACGGGACAGTGCAGGGAGATATGCATGTGCGTACAGATGTACATTTAAAGAGCTCTCCAAGGAAGGATGAACATGCTCAGAAAACACACACATACACATTACATAAAGAAAAGCCACATAAATCCACACGCACCCACTGCTCACGGTACATGTTTTAGACAGGGAGGTGATGGTGTTGTTAATTATCTCCTATTGTTATTCAGATTCCCTAAAGCATGCTGCGGTGTCACACTCTTAACCCTTCTGCTTCACAGTCTTGTTGTTTGGAGACAGTCTTCTGTCCACTGGACGCCTACCGAATGGAGGTAATTACGCCGTTTAGCTCTGGGTTCAAAGGTCTGCCAGTCTGCAGCTGCGTTCACCAAACCTCGCCATGGTAGCCTGTCAACATCTCTGCAGGGATTGGTGGCATCAGGTCAGAGGAGTGCAGATAAGGGCATGGTCCTCGGTCATAATCGCCATGCGCACGTCTGATGACTATATCTGTACAGTATATGTTCTTCCTATAGCTGGAGCTTTGTTCGGTTCTTTGAAGGTCTAGTGTAATACAGCCATGGATCTGTGTTTAAAGCAATGATTATCTCTGGTGGGTTTGCAGCACTCTTATAGCTCCAATAAGACAAGCTGGTGGAAATAGCTGTAAATGTAGAATAGCAAAAAGGAGTATTTTATTGTATTTTTATAGGTCACCTTCTCCCCGCCCTTTCAAAATGATTAAAATTGACATGAAGTCCATTTGATAGCTACTGCTGACAGGACATTTTCTGCCCCTCTTTTACTTATCGATCATGTTGATAGAAACACTGCCATGGAGATTAGGCAGTCTGAGCCTTGCTAACTCACTATATCGAACTGGAGTGTGGTGGAGTTGGTCGGCGTGGAGCTCATAGAGGTTATCTGTGGCTCAGGCCTCGCTCTAACCAAACATCAAAGTCCTTAATTAATGGGGGATGAATACACGACGCAGGTTATGACTTCAGCTAATTAGGGAATTGTTAAACAGAGACGGTACCGAGGAATTCAGCAGGGGCCGCGGATGGAGAATCGATGGTCAATGAAGAGGGGGAGCATGTAGGCAATTTGCCAGTTAATGTGTTCCCAATATGAGCCGAGGGAGGCAGAGGGTGGTGGGGCGGAGAGACTATTTTACATGTATTAACAAACAAAGTCTGCAACCTAATGGGGCAGAGCTTATTCGAGGGTTAATGCAGACACTGTAAAAATATTAATATCAAAAATAGTAAAATTAGCAGTCTGAGATAGACAAATCAGGGCGATCTTTGCTCTGGTAGCTGAGTGAAGGTTTATTGCTTTTGTCCTATGCACCTACCAGGAGATATCCAACATTGACTGGGCAAGGGGGAAAAAACAGGAATTTGGAGACACAAACATTGAACTTTGTTACCTACTTGACTTGGCTAACACATACTGCTGACGTTTCATATTTACCTTGGCTGGACTTTGAAAGAACAGAATGAGGACTATGGATTTTGTCGCTCATGTTTTACAGTGTAGTCCTGCATCATGGCCGGTATGGACGGATTACAGTTACTTTCTTTCAATATGAATATAGCATGCGAGTAAGGCTCTTACTGTTAAATACACGCACTCTCAATCCCAGCAAAAGTTTGACCATTTATGATTGAGCTGCTCATGTGACCTCTTTAACAGAGGTAAGAGTGTCTTTATCTTCTGTATTGTGATACAGAGCTCTAGAGAGATCCATGAGAAAGACACAAAGCTAGAGGGCGGCAGGACATTTGGCCTCCACACACACCTCACTCAGCTGTGTTTTTAGACCACGAGGAGGATGTGGGTGAAATGTCAGTTAGTTGTTTTCATGGCTTTATGAGATGAAATCCAAACACACACCTCTTTCAATGAGACTGCTTTGCTAGCTTCCACTAGCTAATGGTGAAGTGGGGTTTTACATGATGGCAGGGATTTTCCTGCTTAGAGGAATCTTTGGCACCAAAGAGGTTTTAGCCAGCGACATAGAAAAGATCCCTTATAAAAATAATAAGATTTGAGAATAAAAATAGCAATTGAAATCCTCTCTAAATGTGTTTAATAGCAATTTATCAACTTCTGTCAAATTTTCCGGAAAGCTTACCAAGTCCTTTGTGGGCATCAAGGCTGGTGTACTCAATGGTTCCATTGTGTCCCTTTTTGGGGTTTTCCTTGTATTCTTTATGTACTCCATCAGGACAGTATCTGTAGGACAGCCCATAGTCTGCTAGGTAGACCTACAGCACAGAACAGGACACACACACACATTACTTATTACAAGGCCATTCAACAATTAATGAATGTATCCTGTCTGTCTTCTAAGGCTACGTTTAGACTGCAGGCCAAAGAGACCCAAATGGACCAATTTTGTGGCCTATATATGAGTCAGTGTGAACAGGCCAAGTCACACGGAATCTGATCTTTTCCCGTTCGGAATTGGGCCTCTTCCATATGTGGTCCAAATCCGATACAGATCGGATCTTTTTAAATGTGACCTGAGTCTGGACACTCAGGTCGGAATTGATGCGACTTTGACGTCACTGTCCTGCTGTAGACGGAGCCGCGGTGAACGAAAAAGCTCCGCAAAAGTCATCATTAAACATGTGGCTCTCTTTCTTCTCTACCTCGCTATCATCTTCCCTCTCTTACACTTGAAATTCACCGGACCGCGAGCTCTCTTCTAAGTTACGTGCATGTTATTTGTTCGAGCGGACACAGTGGGGAGGGGGAGAGTTGTGGGGCAGTTGCGTTGTACTGCGCCAGAAACTGTAATGAAAAGGACAGAGAGTTGTGAACAAATGTCATAATTCAGCATTAAGGCCGGCAGTCCAAACGTGGCCTTAGTGAAACTATTCTCAATAAAATGGATATCTGATAATGTGCACAAGGAAAAATAACCCTTCACTGTGAGATAGAGATGGACAGATATAGATGCTCACATGCCATTTTTATATTGAAAGTTGTAACTGATACACACACACACACACACACATATACAAGCACAAGTGTTTATTTTGCAGAACAGAGAAGACATAATTTCAATATATAATATATAATTAGAGGTCTGCAGTGGACTAACCTTTTCAGGGTCTCTGTAACCCAGCATGAGGTTGGCAGCTTTTATGTCTGCATGGACATACTCGTTTTCATGAATATACTCCAGCACAGCCACCTGGCACAGGCCAAAACAGAGCATGTACACACAAAACAAGAATGAAAAAGAGGTATGCTCTGTTCACCTTATGCTAGAGGGTAGGGATGTCCCGATCAGGTTTTTTTGCCCTCGAGTCTGAGTCCGAGTCATTTGATTTTGAGTATCTACCAATACCGAGTCCCGATCCGATACTTCTATAATACTTAAAAAACAGATTCAGGATGTTCCTTATTTGTTATTTAATTCACCTTATTTGAACATTCAACAACTCTGTTAACAAACAGAGCGTGTCTGTGAGGTAGCTTGAACAATCAAGTAATAAATAACATAAATTCTTCATTTTGGACTTTAGTGCAACCGTAAATAAAAATATGAGAATATATATACATTTACATCAGAGTCCTGATCGGGAGGTAACGTCCGATTCCGATTAAGTCTGAAACGTGATCGGGCCCGATTTCCGATCTCGTGATGGGATCTGGACATCCCTAGTAGAGGGGTCATTATCTGTTAAAGTGGCCTTTGACTCTGTGTTTTCTCTCTTAGCTGCAGGAAACCCAGCTGCATTCAACTTCTTTAAACAGCCACTGAACATAAAAAGCAGGCAGATGATCTCACCAGTCTCTGACCAAGTTGGAGCACGGTGGACTTCCTAAGTCTACCTCCATTGTGCTCAAGGACCTTCTCAAGGTCACTGCCCAGTCGGTCCATGGCCATGAAACGATAACTGAGTGGTAGAGGAGAAGATGAGATCAAAACTTTTATTTTCCTGGTTCTGAAAAACAAAACCATCTCCTACCTCCTGATATGTAGATGGATTTTTGGTTCAGTCAAAAAACAGGTTAACGAAACAAGATGTGAATGATTCAGTGCAGTGGTGGAATTTGATTTTAAAACAACTATTCACTTGTAGGTCAACATGACTGTTCACTTTAGACTGTTGTGCCTCAACTCTCTGATTTACGGAGTTTCCTGATGTACAGATAACTTTACATGACCAGAAGTGGCAGCCAAAATAATAGCTGGTCCTATTCTCAGCATGCTAAGGAAAGGCGCTTCAATGCTTCCTTTCTTATCTCCTTCAGCACAGGGTACACTGGAACATCCTTTACACTTCAAATCTATCAAGTCCGCTGTAATTTAGAACAAGCATACTGTATTTCTAGTTAACAATATCATCATAAAAAAATACTATAACATAAATGTTGTTTTACAATATCAAAAGGGGTGTCTCCACTGCATTCATTCTGGAGGGACGCTCCAGAGTTTTTTAGCAAAGTGGAGGGACTTGTTTTTTTACTTCAGCAATAGGGGAGAGACGTACAACTTTTAAATGGCTGAATTGTGTATTTATGTTATTTGTTTAACTAAACTTATCTCCAACATCTACCTAAACCTTAGTGGATTTCATACCCCACCTGAACCACACACAGCAAGTGATTCTATAACCTGTAATTGTTAATAGAATTACTGGTTTACTCACTTCCTCTGTGCTTTTTTCTCATTGCATTGGTTTGACTAAGTAAGCATCTTATTTTTGGTTCACAGCCAGAACTGTCATAGCTAACTTTTGCAGTAACATTAGGACACAGTAAAGTAGGGATGGTAGTTTGCTTTTATCCCGACAAGGTAATGGGGGGGGGGTCAGAGGGCCAGGGTTTAAGAGTTGCTGTTAAATGTAATAGTTGGAAAAGGTCAGCCTTTGCTTTTTATTTTCTCAAATACTAGCTACCTTTGGTGTGGATGTAATAAAAATATGGTTGTTTCTGGTGGAGGGAGGGTCATAAATTCTCCCCCAAGTCCCTCAGGGAGGCTCAAGGAAAAATATTTGTAGCTCCAGGGAGGGTCAAGATAAAAAAGAACCCCCCCTCCCCCTCCAAACTGCTGCACAACTTTGTCCAGTAAACACACTCTTCATCCCGATAGTTAAATTATATTTCAATTTTCAGATGAGAGAAAAAGCGGTTGCTTAGGAAAAGAAGGGAAGTAAATTAGGGATACAAACTACTCAACTTTTAAGCTAATGAGGAGATGTTTCTTTTGGATATTCATGTACAAATGAAATGCTTGGTAATTATACAGCAGGGAGTGAATAAATATGCTGGTTCTTACATGTTGCCTATTTCTTTTATTAATTTCTGCAGATAAATGTCAAATGCTGTAAATTAAGAAACAAAAGGCAAACATGAATAACCCTATAATCTATGATGATTCTGACGTCATATTAACAAGGTTTTTCCTGTCATCGTAAGGCTTAGGAGGTGTGCCACGAATGTGAAAGCATTGTGGAGAGCATCAAAACTTACTAAATGATCTCAGATCTAGCTGCTGTAGTTTCCCCCCAATGCACCTCTTTAGCAAGTTTAGTCTTTTAGCTGTCTGGGTGTTGTTGTGAAGAATGTACACTATAGGGACAAAGCTACTGGGACATTTACTTTCCATTACATTACTTTTATGACATCCCATTTTAAATCCATATGCACTGCTCTGAACTGTCTGAAAACAGCTTGATTATAGTCCAGCATTTACTTCTGTAACCTATCTTCATTTGTAACACGTGTCGTAGTGCTCGTCTAGCGGCCTGGACAGTCCCTCCCAAAGTATTGGTGCAGGCTTGTCCAAGTACTTTTGTCCATGGTTTATTTCTCGCTGTACGAGTTGAAATAACACCTGAGCAGGCTGGGATTTTATCACAATGCGAGCCAAGCCACCTCTGCTATTATCATTTACCCCTGCTGACATTTTGTCTTGCCTATATTGTTTTTGGATACAATTGAGAAATGAAATCCTCCAGTCATAACAACATCCTCCATTCGAAGAGTAAAGTGAAACATATTAGAAATAAACCCACAGTGATACTGTAAAATGAAGAGAAAATGCTGATGTTTTTACACTCAAAAAGGGAGAAGACATGTAATACAGTGTAATCATCTCATCATCTGATAACATCTCGTCCACCAAATGCCAGCTACGTCAATACCTGAGGTCATTATATTCAGCAAGCCCTGATCCCCAGTACTGTGGGATGCCCAGGAAGTCCAGTTTCCTGTCTCTCTTCCATTTCTGCACTGGAACAAGATTAGAAGAAGAATAATTATGTGACTGTGTGTATGCACATTTCCATTTTCACACTCCTGGGGTGCTTATATTTGGTGAATTACAGGACTCAAACCAGCAACTAAATCAAAACTCAAACCTACAATGGCTGTACAAAAAAAAAAAATAGCAGAAACCCTAGTGCCTTGGACCACTTAGCTGTACTGAGTCTGAAGGGAATGGTTGGCAACTACAAACACTTTTGATTAGATTCAGATGATTCCCTAACCTTGACCTAACCTCAGTCGAACACCTCTCCTCCTAACAAAAGCCCCTAAACTCTATGAAATGTAGGCGAGTTCTGTTCACAATTCTGATTAGTCTTTGTAAGTGTAATAATTCATGCATGCAAATATCAATCATACAGTGTGTATGTGTGTACTGAGGGTACACACGCGCACACACACACAAACACACAGAAAGCAGTGGGTCTGGCTCAGGGCTTGATGGCGGCTGGCCTGACTGGCGCTCAACCAGGCTGGCAGGTGGTCAGGGGCTCATTGGAGGCCCGGCCATCATTACGTTTGAGTGGCTTCCCCTCTCTCGCTCCTCTCCACCAGAGGCGTTGGAGAGCTCAGACAAGCAAGGAGAGAGGGGCTAACTGCCACTGAGGTGCATGTTTGCTTTGGCTTATTATTAATTACTGTGCGGCAGGCAGCAAAGCCTCTGTGTCTGCGGCCACTTCATCAGTCAAACACACTTGTGCTCCAGTGAGCTGCCGGGACGCTGGGCGGGTGGTGCTACTCACTGCTCTCTGGTTTGGCTGCCCTCTGGTAGAACTTGAGCTCCGAGAACAGGGGCCCATTCTCCTGGTACTCCTGCACACACAAGCACACGTCATTTACTATTTCATTATCACTGGTTTAAGAAGCACTAGGCTGGAGAAAAATAAACATGTCTTAGTACACATCACAAAGTGGGGTTGTGAGAAATGTGTCCAAACAAAGAAGCATCATCCCAACTGTATAAATAAAACCAGCTGTACATTTTTCTTTATTTTTAGAGCTTTCTTCCTATTGTCTCTTCCCTGGAATCAAAAGGACTCTACAAACTTCCTGGATGGAACATGGCGTTCCCATTTAAATTGGATTAAGTGAAAGGAGAATCCCTCTTCTCTCATTCCTTTGTATGTTGTAAATATGTGTAAACATGAGAGAGAGAAATTACATTGCACACAAGACTAATTACTTGTACATTTAACAGGCCTAGCTCTTGATTCAATTAGGGGCCATTAACACATATACATGTGATTTATTTATTAACTTTCCGTATCTCAGAACTGGTAAGTAGGTTTGGATTTTTCAAGTCAATTCTCAGCGCAGTATAAAATGCTGTGCACCACTCTGGCGTCAGTTACTTGGGATGCACCGAATGTTCGGATACCGAAATGAATCGGTCCAAATAGCAAAAAAAGCACTTCTGGTTTCCGGTCTAATAAGTCAAAAGAACAAAGCATTTTAAAGGATCCAAAAAAAAAGACGCAAAAATGTCAGTTTCCAGACTCTGTTCCGCTGAAGTGTCTCCCAGCACATCCACTCCATCTGTGGCTGACTTCTTAGAAAAGACCCACTTTGAGTGTTTCTGTCATTCATTGGTGAGAAGGCCATTAAGCTAACCACACCTACATTTGGAGTGCACATGTATTGAAGCTTTTATGGTAAATCCACTGAAACGGCCCAGAGCGAGCGGACAGGCAGGTTAGAGACTTTATCC
>JAPMOB010208596.1:0-17251 GCA_029875015.1 Lepomis gibbosus
GAGAGAGAGAGAGAGAGAGAGACACTCCGTCGCGCGTGTCTTTATTCCCCTGCAGCAAAGTCGCAAACATCAACCCAAGGCTCGGTACGTGATGTCACCATCACAGGGAAGTGCTTCTGCCGGCTGCACATACAGGTCCGTGGCGGTGGTGTCACTTACTGATCCACCAGAAATACTTGGGAAAATGTAGCGTGTGTGGAAGCTACCGCGCTACTCGGCCAATAAAAGAGCTTCGTTACTGAAAAGCTATTTCATTCAGAAAATAGCGACGCTACCACCAAGCTACTGAGAAATGTAGTTAAACTAGTAACGGCGCTACTTGTAGCCTCTGAACAATAAACACTATGGCTATAGCATCTAAAACCAGTCAGAGCAGCCTATGATCACTCACTAAACAGAAATACAATACAAAAAGTTATTTTCCGAGCACCTTTTGTCTGTACACAGGAGATCATTTCAGCCCTCAGCATGATGAGGTTTCACCATCAGTCCCTTTACAAAATGACACATTAACATTCACCACAGGACTCTACTGTTGGAATAACATGTGCAGAGGGAACCATTATTATAACATGAAACACAGCAGGTCAGTGCTGAATGCTCCGGTTCATATTACAGCCTAATAATTTGACTTCAGCAGCTGATTGCACTGTTATATTAGGCCTATAGCAGATGAATTGGTGTCATGTGCGGATCGGCTCCTACATTAACGGAAAACTCATATAAGCCCACGCATAAATCATCCCCGCACCCCACCAACTAATTATTTTATCAGATTTAGAGACCAGCACCTGCATGGACATTTTACCTCACCTCCACCGGTCCCTGTAGCTTTCCAGGTGATTTCATTAATGTGATGGATGAGTGTTTTCTTTAACAATTGACTTTAACGGCTGTTTTTACTCCAAACAACTGTATGAACCTGGGCTGTGTGTGAGACCTTTTGGATGCGTAGAAGAAAACCAAACGAATGAATGAATTAACATTCGATCCTGACCGATCCTCTCGGAGTGAGATTTTTAATTAGGCTATTAATTTAGGTTGTTGTGGCTCCTGCGTAAATGCGCACGGCGTCTCTGGAGAGGAGCTTCACCCAGCGAGCCGCTATTCAGTGTTCATTTTAATGATCCTGCTGCCCCTCCACACATCACATTAAACAATAACAACATCAGTGATATCAAATTAAAACGATATTAAGGAATGCGGTTAGAACTGTGATTTATGAGGGACTACTCAACGGTAAAGGGCAGAAAGTTTGATCACGCAGTTGATCATTTAAAGTAATTAATACAACCTTTGAATACAACAGGAACACTGTGGAGTCCTGTCCGGCCATGGGTTGGTCCAGCTGCATGTCACGCCTCTTTTAAACGTCACAGCGGCTGAAAAGACTTACGCAAAGGATACACAAGTGTATCTGCACTTACAGCTCCTCCAGCAAGCCACTTCGATCCTCGCTCCTCGAGGTGTTGTGTTGCTCCTCCACCCCAAAACATGGGGAAATAGGTTTAAAAGATATAGGTTTAAAATGTTTTTTAAATACTTTAAGGCTGAAAGTAAAAAACAGTTTTAAATATACTGTATATTTATTACACATAGGCTATTTCAAACTATGTGCCCATTAGAACTGGCCCAGTCCCTCATGAGAAGGTTCATTTTCATTGCAGGAAGAATTCAAAGCCTTCCTGGAAGTGGGGAACATTGGCAGGATGGTAGCTATTTTCTTCCTCACCAACATCATAATCCTCGTCTTATTTATGCGTAAGTGTGGGATGATTTATAGTTTGTGACTCATGTGCCATTCAGATTTATTTTGCACATTAAAATTGGGCATCTATTGAACACTTTATATTCTGTATCATCAGATATCATTTTAACTTTTGTATTTCTTCAAACCAGAGAGAGGATTTCTGCCTAGGAAGACACTTCAACATCTCAACACCTCAGCTGCTGAGAACATTTATGAAAGCGTCCCAATGCCTGAGTGATGGTCAACAGTGCGAGAACAAAGGAGTCTGCAGATTTCTATAGGCAATTGCTTGCTGAATGTGTCTGTTTGTCATGTGTTGACTCTATTTGCCTTTAGAACGCTTGTCTATTGTTTAGTAAGAGAGTAGAAATGACATATTTCCCCAGTAAAGTAGATTACAGCATTGAAAAAAGTGTCATATGTAGCTGACAAGATCCAAAAATACTCTGCAGATTAATTCATTGGCTTTTATTTCCTGCTTGTCTGTTTTTCATTGCAAAACTGATGTCACAGCCTTTAAAAGCTTGGGGATGGTTCACAATTGTGGACACAATGCCACCTACTGGATTTAATACATTACTACTGGCCTAAATAAAAATAGAGAATCGTTTTGGTTGATAACAGTTTGGCTGGGCAAGCTGAGATAGAAAGGGAGGACAGTGTGGGTCATTTTTATTTACATAGTCCAATATCACAAATCACAATTTGCCTCAAGGGACTTTACCAGAGTATGTTTTCAATAAAGTTGAAAGGTAACATCTGAATTGTGAACTGAAAAACTATTTCCAGTGAAGAATAAAAAAGAAAGCAAAAGATGCATGCAATATTTATATGAATTTGTGCAACAAAGTAAGCAAAAAGAAAGAAATCAGATGAATCAACTGAAATAAATGCTCTGAATGAGGCTCTGACTATGTGTTCACAGCATATTTCATCACATGTATATTTCATGGCTGATAGAGGCAGAAATGTGTCAACTTTGCGTGATTTTTAAAATATAAAATTTAAATTTTTTTTAAAATTGTTGCTGCTCTATGGAGGTCTCTCATTTCCAGGCGTATATTTTGTGTAAATAGATGGCACACATCTAAAAAAGAGTTGGTACTTTTCGAACATTATGATTTTATTACAACTTACTATAATTATTATAACTACCTCCACCTCACTATAAATCCTCTTGGATTTGGTGAGTAACTACCCTAAACCTGTTTAATGTTCTTAAAAATCAACAAAATTTTCCTGCAAAAACAGGTTTATGGAACTTTGAGGGGAAAATCCAAATACCTACTCATTTGTATTTTTTTTTAAATATTGCAATAAACAGTTAGTTGTACCAACTACATTTTTGTGGGAGTGATCAAAGAGGAAGTTCGGTGCCTGGTTACTAAACATCCAGCAGACCCAAATGTTTACTCAGCAGTCTAAGAAACACACAACAGGCCAAGGCCTTTGAGTAAACAAGACTTTTCATTTTTTTCTTCCGATTTTCATCAGTGGTTCATGACCTATAGACAGTATACAGTACGTCTTTGATGACGATAATGTATCTGAAACCATTTTGTGTTTTGTTCACATGCAACCCTATCACTTCATGGATTGAGACCAAACACCAGGAGAGAAGACATTATGTTGACAACCTTGATAATGTCTCTGTCTAACATCAAAATGAAACCACTTCTAGAATAAGAAACCAAAACAGCACAAAAGAAAATTTCCGTTTTTACATTCCTCTTCTGCCAGCAGTAGTTTGTTTGTGTGAGCATCCCAAGGACAGCATCATGTGGAAAGATTTCAAAGCTGAAACCACACCGTGATTTGGTTTAGTGTCCTTTAGCAGGTGATCTAAATCCGACTGAGACAAGAGAGTAAAATGATCTTTTTAGGCAGAAGACGCCTCCCTCTGTGTTGCACTCTCCTCTTTTGTCTACTCCTCGGTAAGACAGTCATGAGAATTATATACACTTTTATTCAATGATGAGTTTTTATATAATATATATCACCAAATATTCCTTGTGGCCAACAGGAATTTCTACATTTTCAAGTTGTGTGTCTGCAGAAAGCATCATAGTCACAGGAGAAGATGTTACTTTGAAATGCAATTATGATGCTCAGTACTACTTCAGGCTTTCTGCATGCTGGGGCCAAGGGGCCCTCTCTTACTGCATTCTTACGCTACCAGCTCCTGGGTGACCTTGATAAATGTAATGTGCCCCTTATCATCAGGCAGGGTGAGGAGAACAAGTCAGGGATATACAGCTGTCTGGTAGAAATAGCGGCTGGTTCAATGATCACACACAAGGTGACTCTAACAGAGAAACATGTTTCTACAGTAGCTCAAATGGACGAAATACTCTGCAGAGCACATGTCATCAATTTGTTGAATATGAAAAACAAGCAGAAGAAGAAGATGAAGAAGTAATAGTAGTAGTAGTAGTAGTAGTAGTCTTTGTCTGGTGTGTTAGAAGTAGAAGAAGAGAAATGAAATTTGGACAAATGGAGGATGCAAGGTATTCTTCAGCACAAGAGCCGACAGAGTGTGTCGGCCACTGTAGTTTCTAGTCTCAGTGGTCACTCAGCCATTGTTTGCAATTCACAACACTCACAACGAGATGCCACTAAAACATACACGCTGAACCTTTAAGCTACAGAAAAGTAAAATCCACAAAAAGTATTATTTCTGTGAGACTTTCAGAGTTTAATTTAAGGTAGTTATGAGGTTGGAAAGTGCATTTTAGAACAACAAAGTCTCAGAAATCATAGAATTAAGGCTTGAATGTAATATGATGTCATCAGGTGACATGGTTGACAGTTTTTATACTGAATTAGTAACAAAATGGTTTAGATGTAATGTAATTGAAATGATCGTGATCATATTCATTGTGTTTGTCTTTCAATAACATTTTCACTATGGGCTGTGTCTTTGCCAAAGAGACTTGTTTAAAATCACTAAATTAAATCATGTTTGTATGAGATAATCTCGTCCTTTTCTTGCTGTTCCTCTATGCAGCAATTGGCAAATTATTCGTTTTTCACATGTATGTACAGTATGACAGCCCAAAATCCAAATGTTTTAAAGTAATTTTTTCCCCTGAAGATGCCTTACATCCATTTTTTCACGAGCAGTGTTTTCATACGGAGAAAACACGGTACACTGCCTATAATTCTAATGTTTTTTTTTAAAGATTCAATTGGCTGTGTCAGTTCTTTGCAAACTGTTGACGACATTTAAAATGGACACATTTAAAATTGTAGAAGAAGCTGGGCCAGAACTATTCAGCATTGGAATTGATACTGGAAGCAAGATATAGAGTACAAAGTAACACGGTTAAATAATATATATTTGAATGTACTGCATATTTATGGCCCAGACTGTATATAAGATTATGTTCCAATGACAACTGACCCTCATGACAAGGTTCATTTTCATTGCAGGAACAATTGAATGCCTTCCTGGGAGTGGAAAACATTTTCTTCTTCACCATAATCTTAATCTTTGTCTTTATTTTCCGAAAGGATGGAAAGTATTATATATAAAAGTGGGCATCTATCGAACAGTTGAAGTCACTGAGTGAGCCTTCCTTCTTCCATCTTATCTTATCCTTATAATACATTTAAACGATTTTGCAGAGTATAATTTAAAATCCAGTGCCAACATTCAGTACCACTACAGGAAGTAAGAAGCCTTTATTTAGTGGTCGTGGATGGACAACATATGCCGCAATAAACCTTTTCTTTTTTAACCATTTTAACTATTCCACAACCTTAACCAAATGTTTTATTACTGTAGTTGCAAAACAACTCGCCTCTCACAAGATTTCAGAGCGAGAATTGTCCTTGAGCGAGACTTGTGTTTCTGGTTAAAAACAAAGTGTCACTGGTTGTCAGACACCTGGTAAAACAGTGTGAGCCTGTCTGTGGCAAAAAGAAGCTTTTTTTGTGTATGTAATTTTGACAAGTACAGTTGCCACAATGGAATACATTGCAGCCACTGCAACCTGTTTGTGGCTGCCGGCTGAAGACATCTACTGCACAGATTCCAAAATGTTTTGTATCTACTAGTCAGACACCAGACATATGTGAAAATAGGGCCCAGGTTTAAAACACCAAAAGGATCCTTCAATATCTGTCTGTCCTGGGAGAGAGATCCCTACTCTGTTGCTCTTTCTGCTGTTTCTTTCATTTTGTCCCAGTTAAAAGTTTGGGGGGAGTTCAAATCCAGGGTCTAACAATAGAGGGTGTATTGTATGCTTCACAGATTGTAAAGCCCCTTGAGGCTAATTGTGATTTGTGATATTGGAGTATTTAATATAGTCTTGTAAGTTGACTTATTTTAACCAAATTTTCTGCCCGCATTTTACAGTGCCCAACTATTCTCACATTAATTAAGTTACTTTTCCCTTTGTTCTTTCTTTTTGTTTTAATGGCAAATTTAATCTCACAGCATGTTTTATTTCACTTAGATGCTAAACAGCCTTTCATGTTTAGTTGTCTCAGTTCAGAACTAAAGTTTAATCGAAGCTGATGTCACCTACTGGAACAACACATCCAAAATATTATTCCACCTTGAACACAGCTCTCAGTCTTCTGTGTTCACATTTAGATGGTGCTGTGTGTTTTTCTGTAAGAATGATGAATCGCTGTTGTCAAATTATATAATTTTCCATTTTTTTTTAAATTTGTCCCAACTGAATTTCATTAGTCCTCAAATTCCAGTGAAAGAAAGTTGCTCTTTTTCTGTTTCTGTTCTGTTTTTTTGAGTATTGAAAAATGAATTAGTGTAGCAATGTTAGCAAAATCCAAGAAATCATGGGTGAGGCATCTTTTATGAATCAGTGAGGAAACTCTTTACGTGTCAAATGTCATGAATGACAATGAGAAAAACATCTTAAAATTGCTGCTGAATATAACTTTCTCTTTTATTGCTGTCTACTTTTGTGTGTCTACTGGGGTGCACATGTACAACAGAGTTGGTGCTCTCATATAATAGTAATGACTGACTCTGCAAATATGAAATTAAACCTTCTTTCAATCCTACAAATACCAACAATAATAAAAACAATCTACAGCTTTGTGTTTTTGAAATATTGCAATTAGTTGTACATGTTTTTGAGAGTGATCAAAGAGGAAGTTTGGTGCTGGGTTACTAAACATCCAGCAGACCCAAATGTTTACTCAGCAGTCTAAGAAGCACACAACAGTTCAAGGCCCTTGAGTAAACCAGACTTTCTATTTTTCATCAGTGTTATCAGAACCTAATGTGTATACGTTTTTATAAATGAAGATGAAGATAAAATATCGGAAACCATTTTGTGTGTTGCTCACATGCTGATAATTAGAGTTGGTATTGTGGTTAGCTTCAGAGTGTTTTGAAGTCTTGAATATCTTCTACTGGACCAAAATAATTTTCCAGTGTGTGCAATTCAAAAAGTACTGCACAACCTGTGTGGAAGCAAAGCTGCTCTGTCCAGCTCCTACACCCAAGGGAGAAGTTAAGAGTTTGAATGGTTAAACTTAAACTTTCTATGCCTATCACTTCATGGATTGAGACCAAACACCAGGAGAGAAGACATTATGTTGACAAGCTTGATTCTGTCTCTGTCTAATCATCAAAATGAAACAGTGTACCACTTCTGGAATAAGGGAACCAAAACCGCAGAAAAGGAAACAGCTCTTTTCTACATTCCTCTTCTGCCAACATAAGTTGTTTGTGTGAGCATCCCAAGGACAGCATCACGTGATTTGGAAAGTTTTCAAAGCTGAAACCACAACGTGATTTGGTTTAGTGTCCTTTAGTAGGTGATCTTAATCCAAAAGAGACAAGAGAGTAAAATGATCTTTTTAGGCAGAAGACGCCTCCCTCTGTGTTACACTCTCCTCTCTTGTCTGCTCCTCGGTAAGACAGTCTTTACATAGATTTGAATTAATTATGTTTTATTTAATATATATTTCCAAGTATTCCTAATTGCAACAAGAGCTTTTCTTTTTCAGGTTGTGTGTCTGCAGAAACTACCATAACCACAGTGGGGCAAGATATTACTTTGAATTGCAACTATGATGCTCGATACTACGGAAGGCTTCCTGCATGCTGGGGTCGAGGAGACATCCCCAACAGTGGCTGTGCCAATGAGGTTATCAAATCAGACGGGACATCAGTGGTCCGAAGACTGTCAGAGCGTTACCTGTTAAGGGGTAACCTTGGTGAGGGTGATGTGTCGCTGACCATCAAGCAGGTTCAGGAGAGTGACTCAGGAAGGTATGGCTGCCGTGTGGAGATACCGGGCTGGTTCAATGATCACAAACACCAGCTGACTCTGACGGTGGTGGCAGGTGAGACCCACAAGGACATACTATAATCTCTGAGGGGGAGAGGAAAAAGAACATCGGTATTTGTGACAACATTCAAAATTTAGTTACTTGAATACCCAGTGACTGCCTGCCTGTTGGAAAAATGGTAATTTCCAAGATGCCGACTGACAGTGCTTACATTTAATAAGCTGGAAAAAAGCACCCGTCATAAGTGACTTAAACAATAGATTGATTGTAAAACTGTTTTTTTCTGTTTTTATCTTTTGATCTGTTGATTAATCAACAGATTGTTTCTGTCTTTTTAGTACGCCCTGATCCCCTGAAGTTGATAGCAAAAGAGGTAAAGGAAAGAACTGTCACTATTCGCTGGACTCCTGTGTTTGATGGCGGCAAGCCCATTACACATTACAGGGTTGATCTAAAAAATAAACAGGGTAAGCACACGAAAACTGTCCCAATAATCATAATAGGATTTGGGCATCAGGCAGCTAATTATATCGTTCCAAATATACTTTGTTGTATGCATTATGGATCTTATCTTTGCATTGAACAGCATCATGGGACACTGCAATAACAACTCAAGTCTCAAATCCTGAATTGACTCAACTGACTCTGGTGGATCTGCGACCTGCCAAAAGCTACAACCTTCGCATGTTTGCTGCCAACAGTGTGGGCATGAGCGAGGCCAGCAATGTCCTGACAGTCACAACAAAAGAATCAGGTAGAGTCAGTCATTATATATTGTTTAAGAAATACAATCCCTTTTTGGGATAGATGTTCCCTTTAAAATGTGTTCCCCTGCAGCACCAGAGGGTCCTCCGCTGGATATGAAGCTTGAGGCGCTCACTTCACACAGCATCAAAGTCACCTGGAAGGTAACGTCACAGTTTTGAAACTTTATTTGCATAAACAACTTTCTCAATTTAAAAAAAATTAAAATAAAGAGGCTAAAGATACTCTATCCAGGCTGTGCCGGCTTGGGTTAACCCTAACCCTCTGTTTGTTTTCTCTTGAACAGCCTCCGAGGCTTGATCTGAGAAATGGAGTTCTTCGGAGTTACAGCATTAGCTACAGAGAGTATGACCCTGCTGGCAGACAGTTTAAAAGGTGGCAGCACTTAAGTGTGACGGCCACACGGGAACTTGAGAGCGTCATCCTGAGCAACCTGAACCCTTCCACCAAATACGGTGTACTTGTACAGGCCAAAACAAATGCAGGAATTGGACCTGCCTCAACTGCACCTCTCTGCTCCACTCTGGATAAGGGTAAGTTGGGAAACAAGAGAGGAAATAAGAATATGACTGAAAACATACAGTAAATTATTGTTATGATGCCGGTTTAATATCAAATCATTTACCGAGATCTGAAGATGCATTTTATTCTGTTTTAGTTCAACAAACTTCAACAGCGTCAACTATTATGACTACTTCCATTGCCACCACAGTGTGGATAGAAGACAATACAAGTTTCACTTCAGGTACCTGTTATTGGGTTGGTGAAACTTAATATATTTGTGAATGATTTATTAACTTCTTGAGAGCTATAAAAAAATAAGTAAATTGATTATGACAGGAAAATGTATTTTCTTACTCTGCCCCAAGGTCATACAACTTCAACAGTTGAGACAACAGTTGAGACAGCAGTTGAGACAACAGTTGAGACAACAGTTGAGACAACAGTTGCTGCTGCTACAGTATGGGGAGACAGCACAACTACCATATCAGGTACTTCATGGACAGGACATTAAGAAACTGTTAAAAGTCGTTTCCCTGAATTAATGTTGGTGTTTCTCACATCATTTGTATTTCAGACATTACATCCAAATTAACTTTATCAGAGCTGTGACTTTATCTACAGCTCCAGGGTTTGTTTGTACATGATAATTTGTCTTTCTCCAGAAAGAAACACATCCAAATTCACAAAATTAAACTGTGCTGTAAGCCCCACCCCACCGCACTTTGTGTCTCCTAGTGCCCCCGGATCCCCCAGTGGTTGAGTTAAAGGAGGTCAAAGACAATGCGATTTCTCTTTTATGGACACCTGGGTTTGAAGGTGACAGCCCCATTACTGGATATTACCTGGAGTATAAAGCAGTCAATGGTACGAGAACAGTTCACTGGAGGAATTAAATTGTTGCCAATTCACTGTGATTCAACTGTGATAGAAAAATCATACATTGTTAATCCTTTTGGCATTTGATAATATTGTGGGTTTTTTTTTACCCCCACAGCCTCGTGGGATTACACAAAGACTGTTGTAGACTTCAGCCCCAACCAGACAGAGGCTACAATCATAGAGATAAATCCCTCAACATACAACATCCGCATGTTTGCCAAGAACAGTCTGGGCACCAGTAAAGCTAGCAACGTCCTTACCATCGCCACAGGAGAACCAGGTGTTGTATTTCTTGATTATAACTGTTTTTTTAGTCTCACTGTGTTCTATGTTGCTGTGGTATATCAGGCTTAACTGGACTGTTTTTTTCATTGCTTAACTCTTTACAGTAGGTTAACTATGATGCTGTGGTTCATTAACAAGTGGCAAAATGTTTCCTTCTCAGTTTCCTTAAGAGATGAAATTGGGGGGCAGCCCCAAAATATAATTAAACTACGCTTTCATTACAACACAACTGCAATTCCTCAGAGAACAGGAAACATAGTTGATGTGGTTCGATATCTTCTCATCTACTTTCATTTCTAAGTTTAGTAATTTAGCAACACTTTCAAAACTTCCTCTTAGCAACTTCATTTTGTGGTTGTGTCTGACAGGTCATCATGGGGATGTTCTCGTTACAACCTTATCTCCTGACACTCATACTGCTGTAAGTATGAAACCACTGACCTTAGTAACAAACTATTTAGATATTAACACTGAATCACATAACAATGTAGAATTTAACATTATAGTGATAAACCCACAGAGCGCTATCTACAGAGCTTAAGCATCTTGTTTTGGTTATACTTCCCACACTTGTACTATGTTCGAGTCAGAGACACTTATTATATACTGTAGGCAGTTGGTTTTAGCAAAAAACTCAGATAACCTACATCCAACTGCTAGCTCACTTCCTGTTCAACAACATTTACGATTACATTTAGACATTTTACTCACTATAGCTTTTCTAAGTATTTTTTCTGCTCTTACTGGAATCTATTGTCACTTGATCTCTTACTGTACTGAGGCCTCATTGATGCTTTAGGCCTTTTGATGCTTAATTGATGCTTGTATGTTGTTCCTCAAATGTAAGTCACAACAAAAGGCAGGTAAAGTTAGTTGCCTAAGTTAGCAAGTTGGTGAACATAGTTAAGCATCAAACAAGTTAAAATAAGTTAAAGGTTCATGTGTAAGTTTTAGTGGCAGTGCATTAGTGTGTTCAGTGTCAACGAACAGAACCGTGAAGCCCTAAGATGTGAAAATTAAAACTGAATGCTAAAATTTATTATTTTTGTTCATGAAAAATACGACGACTGTGGGTATGTAACAGTGGGTAAATCATGATGATCTGGTAAACAATTCCTTTAATTCATTTTATCAGTGCAGAGCCAGTCAAATCTGTCTGTGCAACACGCATGTCAGATCACTCCTTCTCTGTGGTCGCCTGCAACCACATTACCCTGCCCTTGTAACTGTAACTTCACTATCTTCATCTACACTAGAAAACAAAAAGGGGAAAAGAGCATGCATGTTACTATTCTGGGTAAAACAACGCTGTTGACACAATGTCTACCATGCCCTTCAGCCCCTGCTGTAGCCTGAGAACCACACAATGATCAGCAGTCTATTTAATGTTTTTATTAGACTATATTCAAAATACTCATATTAATCTAGTCTAATTTTCTGGACAAACAGGACAGGAGTCGGGACAACTTCTCGTAATTCAGGACTGTTCTGAATTTTTCAAGACGTCTGGCCATCCCATTTACACTTTGTTTGTCTTTTTGCAAAAAAGACTTAAGGAGGAAAAATATTCTGATTATACCATCACCAAATGATTGCACCATGCTCCAAATTTCTCTTCTTTTCTTAATAAACTAGTTGACTACTACTACTTCTTCTTTGTACATATTCAATGTAGTGACAAAATGCGCTCTGCGGGGTTTGTCCGTTTGGGCTACTGTAGAAACATGGCAACACAACATGGAGACATCCACTTAAGGGGACCTGCAGAATATGTAGATAGAAATGGCACATTCTAAGGTAATAAAGACATAATGGTTCATCATGTAAGGCCTTCATACATCACTGAAAACATAGTTATGGATATTATATTGCATTTTTGCCAATAGATCTTCCAGATGTTAGTAGAGACAAAACAGAGCTAAAATGTGAATATTGGACTTACATTCATGGGTGGAGAAACACGACTCCAAGTGAATGCTAATGGTTGTCTGTATCAGCGGAACATGAATGTACAGTAACTGTACATGTATGCAAGTGTTTAATAACTCAGTAGACAAAAACAGTCCTATTAGCTTGTGAATTTCAGGCTCTGTATCTGCTAGCTTGTTTGTATGTTCTTAATGTTACGTCTCCAGTGGAGGTAAAGTAGACCTTTTGTTGAACTCCCTCTGCCAGTTGATCGTCGAGGAGAGTCCAAGTGGTCATCTAGTGGCCATCGTGGTGCCAGTAGTGCTGGTGGTGTTGACTGTTGCCATATTAACCACGTGGCAACTAAGACGTGAGTATCCCAAACAGCATGGCAACTTAAATTAAGAAGTTGGAATAAATGTCCCACTTTAATTTGATCCTCACACTGGTTGTTTACAGGAATAAGGCATAAAAAGGGCAGCCTCAATATGTGAGTATTTGCAGTATTTGGCTCAATTATGTTGAGAATTAAACCACTTGAAAACACCTCTACATGACCGAAAAGTTACTTTTTCTTGTCTGCAGGTGGCTGGCCAGTGGAGCACTGCGTTACAGAGGATCTGAGTCACTACAAGAGCTGTAAAATTCTCAGTTAGTGCTTTACACAACTAATAAATAAGCAGACAGAATGACTGAAATTCCCGAAAGAATATTTAATTTCTGTTTATTGGTTATGTCATTGAGAAAATTGAGGAGATCAGGTGATTGAAACTAACCAAACAAATATGCCTAAATAAACCCTACTTTGTAAACACTGACTAAATAAGCTCTAATCACAACACCAGTGTACTTTAGATTTTATACCTACAATAACCTCTAAAGTCTGCCTTTTTCCAGATTTTCTTTCATGCTCACTGGATGCGATACTAGCCTACTTCTATATTAGCCTACTGTAGACCTACTTCCAATATTGTTTTATTGCAGCTTTTTTTGTATTTGTTCCTTTGTTTTATATTTTTCTAACTATACAGGCTATCTGCTGTTTACACTTTTATAAGCTATAAGCATCGACAGGTCATTAAATCAGTTATTTGTTTTTTTTTATATCGCTTTATGGAATTGTACTACATCTTTGATCATTTGCCTTAATGGTAATAAACTTCAACAGTTTTTGCTGGTCGACATGTAGGCTGCTTTATTTTATTGGGTAAAACATTTTGTGTTGTGTTGGTACAAGCATCGCTGAGAAAATGAACACAACAGATTTACCTAGGCTAATGGTTACCTGCCACAAGCTGTGGCCATACTGGATGTGGCTGTTTGAAAATATGCTAAATCAATCAGCTGTTAAAAGCCCTGAAAGACTACTTGAACAGGACTGAATATAAATGCACTCTTGAGATAACATTTTTATTTGAATTATTAAAAATTCAAGTTTGAACTAAAAAAAATCCTCTATCCCGTTATTTTCTTTAAATTATGCCTAACCTTACACACATGGCTCACTGACTAAAATTTTTTAATGAAAAAAAAGTTTGATTCATTACTGTAAAACTGAATAGTCTACACTCAGCTGGTGTACATCATTTTTAAATTTAGGACCTGGTGCCAATCCTTCAATTAAAACTAAGCTCTAAAACACAATTCCATTCATTGGAGAAACTTAAGAAAAGAGAAATGTGTGGCATTTCCTTTCCACAACGCTCACAACACTGACCACCAGTATCAACCTACAACCACAAGATGGCGGCAGAGTCCCACCAGTGAGTTGATCTGCTGATCTCCACTCCACCTCAATATCGAAGGAGCCCTCCTCTGGGGTAGGCACTGCAGCCAGCTGGATTTCCATCCATCTGTGCTGTAAATCTCTTAATTGTCCTAATTAAGGAGATGAGGAAGAGGAGTAGACCTGATACCTCTGTGGAGCTCTGAGGCAGCTGCCTGCGAGGGAGTCTCTTACTAATGGGGGTTCACAAGGGGGATACCAAAGCTCATGTCTCAGCGGGGACCACGACAGCGATCAATGTTTGTAAGCGTATGAATGGGTGTTTAAAAAAGGGCTTCCACTTCCTTTTCTGCTTGTTTATTTCTCTTTCTAAAGAAGGCAGACAACTAAGCCACTGATGAAAGAACTGTTGTTTTTGTTCTTTCTGCATTCACGTGCCACACTTCCTGAGATGTGGACTAATTGTCTATAGTGGTGTAAATATGGCTTGATTATTGGTTTGCAGGCGTAACCCTTCACAAACTCAGACCTGCTGACACATTAAAGCCACATTACTCTGTGTGTCCGTGGCCTGTAAACACAACCCCACCACATCCCTCCTCTCTGGACTTCCTCTCATCTCTGGACCCCTCACTTCCGCTGTCCGCTGCCCTTCTCCCTCTGGCTTTGTTTACACAAACACGAGCGCCTTCCTGTTCTGGTTCTTTCCTCCATATCTGCACCTCTCCAACCCCTTCGCCTTTCATCCATCTTCCTCTCTGTTCAAGCCCTGCCGATTACACTGTGTGGCACTTACATAAACAGAAGGAAAGCAGCAAGGAAGGTTGTGGGAAGCACTGGTTGGATGACTTTGATGAGGTCGCTTTGATTGACCACACAGCCAAAAACCAATTTACCTCTCAGCCACCTCCACCCCCACTTTTTCTGGTTCCCCTTGGACCATGCCTGCAACCAGTAAACCACAAAAGGCAACAAACCAGTATTCAATCCAACAAAGGACAAGGAGTTGGGACACAGATGGAAACAACTAAACTCACTGACCTGCAGTTGATTAACAATGTGTCATCACCCCAACAATTTTGTCACCTCATCCACAGCATGGCTCCCCCGCCCTCTTTAAACATCTTCTACTGAGACCAAACATCCATTAAGGCAACAACACAACGCTTCCTATGTAAGCCATGCAGAGCTGTGTCAGCTATATCTGGTAAAGGCTTCAGTCTAAGACTGCAGGTGGGAGATTGAGGAGGGAGGGGGGAGTGTATGGTCATAATAATGGCAATATTAGCAGTGGGGACAGAGTTAGTGCTGTAATAAATCATACACTATAGTTCTGGCCACATCAAGGCACCAGCACTCAGGAAATGGAGACTCTGAACGGTACCACACACACACCAAAGGCTGAGCTCCACAGGAGGGGCTGGTCTCCAGGCCTCGTTGCCCCAAAACGGATGCAGGGCCCTGGCCCTAAAGAAGCTGCCAGATGTTGGACCTTCTGGAGAGCCTTATGTATTTGCGAACAGCATCGCAGATGCAAGTATTGAAAGGAACAGAAATGAAAGGTGCAGGCAGTTGAGGTGGAACAAAAAATAGACACATAGGTAGTTTGTGGAAGCATACACAGTGCTGGGGGTATGGGCTTTTTGCCGATGTAAGAAGCACTAATTGAATCAAGTCTTTATGCAAAATCCCTGCAAACCACGGCAGCTCAAACTGAACTTTTCATCTTGTTAGAGCCATAGCATGCCTGTCAGTGTGCAAATGAAAACATGTATAGCAATTACAGCCATACGTTCTGTTTGAGCTGGAGATATATTCAGATATTACAGTGACTGATCACAAACATGTTGAAAAGGATGGAGATGTGGTAATTTAAAAAATTGCCAAAAAAATTCTTTTCATTCATGATGAGATCTGACGGTTCGGTTCATTTATGTGTGTGTGTGTGTGTTGATGTGATCTGATTAGCCAACCTGAGCCAGATGGAAGGCAGTGCACATGTTTGAAGGTCAGACATAACAGTTTCCATGGAGACATCACCAAGTAGACCAAGTAAACCAAGTACAACGCTGCACTGCACTGTCGCTTCCCCGGGGGACCTGCATCAGCCTGTGTGTGTGTGTGTGTGTGTGTATGTACATTATAAGAGCATTTGCCTGGCAGTTGGAGTTGTCGCTCTGCACTATGCTTTTGTGCATCTACATGTAAAAGGCATTAAGGTTAATTTTCAGATTATGTCCCTCTGCTCTTCCCACAACCGTGTGATACTTTTTAAAGTTGTTTGAAGTATGAAGTGAAGCCTTTTGTGTGTTAAAATGCATGTTTGACAGTGTTAGGATGCATAAAGTATGCTCATAGTATGTTATTATTGAGCTTGAGCTAAGTGGCAAATTTCAACCTTCTCGGAAGTCTAAGTTTCCATAGAAACACGCTAGACTTTATATTGATGTACTGTAGCGAGTTTATCAAATGCTGAAAAAAATGTATTTGGCAGCCAGTCATTGAGGACAGAAATAGCTATACTGACATGCTTGTTGCCTCCCTTTGCACACCCATAATCCTTAATGCTTGCAGATATTTCCATAAACGTTTGAACATCCAAAACCATATCTTGTACGATTCATATCACACGTCACCTCTCATTCAGGCAGCATTAAGTGTCAAGCTTTGAACAGAAGCATGGGTCTTAATCTGTTTAAATGTGCTTCCTTCTCAGCACTAACACCACTGACTTTTGCTTTTTTTAATACACCTGCCCAGAGGCGAGTTCTAGTAAGGAGAGGCGTCAAATTGGAAGACCTCCATCGTCCTGGCAGCTGAACACAGTGGAAGTCTTGCATCTGTTGAGGGGATTGGACCGGCTGAGCTCTGCCATGGAAGACAAGTGGCTGGCGCTGTTGAATGGGAGAAAGAGTGTGGAAGGATGGAGGGAGGGGGTAAAGTAGAGGAGGAGGGAGGAAGGGAGAGAGAGAGAGGGAGAGGTAATCACATCAGGGGATTAGTGGCTGTTATTAATGGAGGATAAGGCTCTTTGCTGTCACTTTCTCACCGACACAAACACAAACATAGATATACACATAAACACACATCTATCTATCTATCTATCTATCTATCTATCTATCTATCTATCTATCTATCTATCTATCTATCTATCTATCTAT
>JAPMOB010208599.1:0-10896 GCA_029875015.1 Lepomis gibbosus
TTCATTTCTTATATTTTCTTGCTGTGTTAATTTGTATAATTAGTGAAACAATATGTTTACAACCTTGATTTGTTCTATAATTGTATTTTGAGTGATCATCAGAATAACAGACATCTCCAACCCCAGCTGGTTGAGACGCCCCCACCCTGAGTCATGGTTTCTGCCTCTATATAGAATGTTTTTCTTTGCCTGTGTCGCCAAGTGCTTGCTTGGTGGGAATTGTTGGATCTCTGTAAATAATAGCACGAAGACCAAGGTCTAGACCTTCTCTATATTAAAAGCACTATGAGATAACTTTTGTTGTGAATTGGTGCTATATAAATAAAATAAAACTGAATTGAATTGAATCTCACTCCCTCTCAGTGCTGTGTTGGCTCCAATCAGCATCTTTCTTTCTATGTACCTAAAAGGCCTGGACATGAGCAACCTCTGATCTACAGTCTAACAACATCCTGCTGTGAAATACCAGTGTTGTGTTTACAACAGGTAGTTTGAAGTGGGAAGCAGAGGTTGGTCTTGCATGATAAATATCTGCCCAATCTTAATCCCTTGATGCCAATTGTCGCGAATTCGCATCACACCTCTTCCATTCAGACTGCAAGCCAAGATAGCACATGGATTCCCCCAAAGCCCGTTGTTGCATATTCGAGGGACCTTCTGCAGGCCCTGGTTTCTTGTTTATGCCTGTGTTCGCTAATTTGCATCATACCTACAACAATTTATATCTTTTCTATGTTCTATAGACAAATTAACAATCTTCACTTAATTTAACATCAGCTTGAAAGCAAATGAAAACACAATTAAAAAAAAAATATTGTAAAAAAAAAAAGGGGGTTAATTCCTCCTTTAGACTTAATTGTCACCATGGGGAATTATGCTTTATAATCTGAGCTAGAAAAGTGCTGTTTATGCAGAAGTTGATCTAATCCGTAATAACAGAAAGCCCATTATTCAGATCTCCATCAAAAGAAGACCAACCAGTGCATGACACGGAGCCTTGGAGCCTTGTGATGGTGTCCTCTGACTACTGTGTGGGGTTCATGGTGTTGCAATGCCTGTTTGTACAACGAAAGTATACAGAAGATCTTGTCATCTGCAAGACAGAGTGTGGATGAACAGGATGTTGCATGAAGACAGGAGGTAGCGTGAAGTCAAACAGAGGACTGTCAGTAATTTCACCATCTAGCAGCCTATGTAAATAATGAAATTACTGTAAGTCAAATGAAATAGTGATCCAAAACTGGAAACGAGCACCCCATCTGTCAGCTGTGAAAGAAGCTCTCAAAGCCTTTGCTGAAGTAAAAATAGTAATATCACATTATGAAACTTCTTCAAGTAATCAAATATTACTATCAAAATGTAGCACAAAACAGACTTCTTTAATGGTGTTTTATTTAATATATTACATATATGATGGAGTAGAATCTGTTGTTGTAAGCAACTGTGCTGAGCCATGATGTGACTAAGGATCTTTCTTTAATCAAAGACCACAAGGGTTACCAGCAAAGAGCAGCGAGATAACGTTAGGCGACAGCCCAGGACGAAGCAGTTTGCAAGAGGTCGATCCAACTGCACACAGTACCGAGGCTACCAATTTCAGCGATGCTAGTAGGTCGTTACTTGCCAAGGTCAAGGCCATAAAATCAAGCAAGGGTCATCACAGGCGGCAGCACCAGGGGATCTCGTTGAGAAACAAAGTGATCTTGAAAAGCTTTCCTGCATGTCTTATCCCTGGGGAAAAAAGATCATTCAGCAGCTCCTGGTATAGAAGCAGAACCTGGCTGGAAATATTCTATTAATGCAGATGCTGCATTCTGCTACCCATGCAGAATTTTCGAGCACATTCCTCTCCCATAGACACCACGTTTATGATTGGTGGATTTTGCGACTGGAAGCATGCAGTGGAAACTGGGAACGGACTTAATGAACATTCAGTGTCAAAAGAAAACCAGATTTGTGAAGCTGTATGGAGGGACAAGGAGAGACAGAGTCAGACCGGTAAAGAAATCACAACTTTAATCAATGCAGAACAACTTGTTGTCAATAAATTATTTGGGCACGGTCTCACTTATTCTGAGAGCATTTGATGACCGAGCCACACTGCTCCGAGAAATCAACAGCACCACAGCCAAAGAGCAGATGTGCAAGTTGAAGCAGCAGGTTTCCTAAAGTCCATGTCTGAACCTAGCTTTAGATTCATTGCTGACATGGTGCACAGAATCTTATCGTATCACAACCCCCATAATATGATGCTACAGGCAGGAGACATGGATCTGTTAACAGGTGTGCAACTTGTCAATTCAGCATGTACACTGTATTGAAAATCTCCACTCAAAGACAAAATTTGTGACACTCCTGAAGAGCTGCAAGGATGCAACAACATAACATACAACATAAACACATCCTTCGCTACATATGTAGTTGAGGAAAGTATCGTACACAAAAAACTTCAGGTGGAGGACCTGAGCTTGAAGATGACACATACAAGGGGTGAGCTGGGGGTTTTATTTATGCATCATGGTGCATGCCCAGGAGGTCACCTAGATTCATCATACCCAGAACCTGACTTGGAGTAAAAGTAAAAGAAAAAAACCTAAGCAGAAAGTTAGGTACAACAAAAACCGTGACTGTGTATACCTTGATACACTGTGTTATCCTGCCGGTCACTCTTGATGCCGTCAAAATATTTGCTCATTTTATGACCACATTGAAGAAAGTTGAGTAAATGCAAATGCATATATTAATAACAGACACCTTAAAGATAATGTGTACCAAAACGCTCCATCCCATCTTTATGTTAACATGCTTTAATAACCTTTTGTTTGGGAGGTTTGATGCAGTCATTCTTTTCTCATGGTGCACCCAGGAAGTCAACCGATCGGGTCATGTGACAATTTACACTAAACATGTGACACTGCAAATAATTCATGGAGGCCCTTTATCATTTGAGTATTTGCTTGAAATTCAGTAACATTTTTAGAGCCCTCTACATGAAAAAGTTTTTTACGGTCACTATTGTGACCGATGGGATTAAAAGAAGATTTCACTCTATTTTATTTTATGCATGCATATAATCCTATTCTGAGTATTGTGGGAAAATGTGAGAAACCCTTATAATTAGTTATATAGTTAATTAGCCTACGATGACAAATAGCATTATGAGTAGGCCTATTTTATCCTTTTTTTTTGTTAGAGCTGATTGCTTAAATCTGACTATCTTTGGTTATATTTGTACTATAAAGTCCCTGCCTTTAACATCAAAATAAAAAAACAAAACAAAAAGTAACAAACACATAAATAAAAAAACATGTGTATAGACTGCTTAAATAGGCAGCAGTAGGTTACTGTACAGCTCCTCTATTGTATTGCATAATTAGAGTGGTATGTTATTCTAACCACCTTTTTTGTCCAGTTAATTATTAATTAATGTTATTATGCAATGATGTCGATCTCATTGTCCCCCTGAAAAAAATCTACTGCAGCTGGAGGCTCTCAGCAGTGCCGTGCAACTTTCTAAATTCTTCCATCTCACAAAGAAAATAAAGGTCAGGTTTAAACAGTTTAGAGAGGCTGAAGGAAAATTACCTGAACCTTTTACAGCTCGCCGAATTAACTAACAGCTCATGTTTGCTGTGTATAGATGTTCTGACAACTATCACTGAATTAATTTGATACTGAAGAAGTCTTAAAAACCGGAGGATTCAAGAAAACTGTTCCAGTTGTTAGTGAGTTACACACTGAACGTTGTGCCAATATTATATTGCAGCCTCCGGTACTGCAGCTATGTTATATTGTCCTGTTTTTCAAACTAAAACCCACTTATGTTGATGTTCAAGATCAGGCACCGCCCTCGCCCAAGTGTATCTGCTGCAGGTTCCGTTTTGTTTTTGAAACAGAAAAATAAAAAACAATTTCTGTTTATTTGTTTTTCTGTTTTGTTATAAACAGAAAAACCCAAAAACTACTTGGTTTTTGGTTTTTCTGATTTGGTTTTGAAACAAAATAATGAAAGAATGAACCATACACGGATTGAGATGGGCTTTGCATCTCTAGAGGGAGTGTATAGAACCAGAAGGAAATGAAGTGTTTAATGCTCAAAATGTTCTTATGTTGATTTAAGCTATGGGAATATACAACATTATATTTGTTTGTTTATTATTAAAATAAGTCAAATTTAGATTGAATTGAAATTCAAATTCAGCACTAACTGTAGTCACTGTCCACAAATATTGCTGCACCTATTAAAAAAAATGAACATGAATCCTGAATGACCCACAGTAAGCCAACAGCACCATCTTCTGTTCGTTATTGTACTTTGTAGTAGATCGCTGGAAGGACTTCAGCTGACTCACTTCATCTTCAGTTTTGTGCTTCATGGAAAGGCGGCTGTGTGGATCGAACTCAGTGCTGCAGCTGGCAGGCTCCCAACTTTTCAGAGCACATTGTGACACACAACTGTCAGGGAAAACTAAAGGTAGAGGTATTGTTTATTACATGTCTCACCGGAGAGGAGAATATGTTGGATGTTTGTTGAACAATCAGCAGTGGTTCTCACAACGTCCTGCATACAGGCAGAAATTGAAGCTCTATAAACTTTTGGTGATTCCATCAAAGTGAAGCTACAGAGGACCCTCAGCAGTCCTTGGATTTACCTGACTGGGATGTTTTCAGGACTGTTACCAACAGTCTGGATGGGTTCACAGAGGCTGTGACGTCCTACATCAGCTACTGTGAGGACAGCTGTGTCCCAGCATCTATGACAAACCTCAGAGGAGATTTTACATATTGTCTTTGTCTCTTCTTTTACATCTCTACACAAATGACTGTACCAGCCCTTCACCCATCACCATATATTCTGATGAAATGTCCATACTTCAATTACACAAAGACAATAATTCATTACATCAAAACTCTGTCTCACTTCACACATTGTTGCTTGGATAACTACCTGCAGCTGAACGTGGACAAAACACAGGAAGTGATCATTAACACATCACACACACCCCACACTTTCTGAACTGCCATACATGACAAACCACTTTAACAGGTGAGCAGCTTAAAATATCATCCTTGTAGACAGTATACTCAGTATTGATCATTCTATCTGTAAATGATCTCAGCACCCGTAAACTTCAAGCACTGTCAGTTGCCCCTCACATCCTGTTGTTGATTTGCAAAAATATATTTCAACCCATCCTGCTGTACTGCCCCCCCTGCTTCTTTACTCTGTTAACTATCTCCAACACAAACAAACTTAATTCAAACAAATTCATCTACCTTTTCAACACCCAACCTCTCAGACAAGTACCACAAAGCCATCACACGCCCAGCACTCACAACAGCAAGTGACACTCATCAACCCTCAATCAAAGAGCGCTTGCTTCAGCAGGAGCCTTTTCCCTTCTGCTGTAGGAGCCCTGAAGAAACTGCCTTGTTCACACTGCTGTGAGCAGGGATGTATATGGGATTACTTGCTTTTTATTGTTATGTTTTATTATCATGTTTAATTGTTGTACAGCAATACATCAAAGGCAATTTCAATTTGGCAATAAATCAGGTTCTGGTACTATATCCTCGAAGAACTACATCATGTCAACTCATAATAGTATTTTACACTGAATGTAGCTGGAAAAAAAGACACTGAACAAGGGAGTGTGTTACAGTAATAGTCAATAGTTTATTCATTCAATAATTAATCAATTGTTCAATAATTTTTATTCCTGTTGGCAGTCACAGTACATTCAATTTCTCATTTCATAACAGTGTAGACAATTTACACAAAATATCACATCATATACAAAATCTAAACATATCTTTTATAAAACATTTAGACATCGTCTGCAGGTTTTTTACTTTATTTTAAATACAGTGCTCTATTTTGTAACGGCATAAAACTCACTGAGAAAGATGAAACATCTGTTAAAATACATATATATTATTTCTTTTTAATTATAGTATTTAAAATAGCTTCATTTACCACAACTAAACACCCAATAATACTTCTGCCACTTAGGGAAGGAATGGGGAGGTTGGAAGTGGAACATCGACAGCTATACATCCCTCTAAAGCTCCAGCCGGTTTGCCCTGAATTTCTCTCCTTGTTGCCTCCACCACTGCTTACACTCGCTGGAAGGTGAACAGAGGGTTGGGCCGTCACTACATAATTCTTCCATCAGCTTCATTTACTTTGAGAGGTAGAAAAACTTTCAGCGGCCATGTAACTCTCACTGACATTCGTCTCATTATTCATACACCAACACAAACCCCCTTGACCTGCACATATATCACTGTCAAATCAGTCTGGTGCTGGAGATCTTTAGGGGGCGACTGCTTGGCCTACGTGCGCAAACCAGCAAGTCTCTACTTACTGGTCAGCTTCTCTACCTCTGTGTTCCCTGAACAGTCTCAAGGTGTGATTCATTTGCTCTCTTACTTGACGACCTGTTCGGTGCTGCAGACTTGCAGTAGATTTCTTTAAGACATTGTGCCTCTCGTCCGAAAGGCTTCCTCAGCTCTGAGTGACTGCCAGTGCGTGCCAGGCATTTAACCTCTGTAGGGTCACAACATGGCTGATCTAGGGTTTAACTGATCTCACTCTCTGAAACAGAAAACCCTGAGTTTTGTTTGTCTGTCTGTGTTTGCCCCCCTCAGTTGGTGGCTATGGGCATCACTTCTGGCTCTTCTGGTTTGGAGCCTTTTCATCACCTGCCTGCAATCAGCATCTACACACCTGACCATCATCATGCCAGTCAGCCTCCCTTTAAAAGCCCAGGCATCGAATCTGCTCCCAGCTGTATACTTAGGACGTCTTGTGAAGTGTACCAGCCCAGTTACCAGTTTAAAACTAGAAACTTGTCTTTTTTGCCTTCCTTGCTTGCCAGCCTCACTAAGTTGTGCTCCTCTCTGGAGTTGCCATTGGGTCAGCTGTGGCTCAAGAGATAAAGTTAGTCGCAGACTATTTAGAATATCTGCGATTCCATCCCCTGCACTGGGGATGGTTCAACAAGCCATGCACACTAATGCAGAATACAATATTTCAAATTTCAGGAGGTAATTACATCATTATGAAGGTTTGCAACAGTGAATGCATGTTTTCGGAGCCCAGCGCAAGAGACATACAAACGGCCTTAGAGCTATGAGTCCACATGGCCTACAAGCTACTGGAATACTATTTCAAATGCTCAAATGACCAAGTGCCGTGGCTACTTGCAGCTTAAGCCTTCACGCTCAATGCAAGATACATCATAACGTCATTTTTGGAGCTATACTGTATGTCTGCTGCTGAAAGCACAATCCAGTGCTAGTGAATGGAAGAATGGTGGCAGTAGGAACCACAATGTATTCCACACAGACCTTTTGTTTCTTTTATATTGCACCGTTAACTTAACAGACAACCTAGATCACACCTCACCATTTATTAATGTGGCCCCAACCACATTGGCTTACATGGAATCTTCAGCTGGTTATCAGCACCACTGAACAAGGAAGGAGAAGATGGAGATGGAGTCAGGGCAGATTAAGGACAGAAGAGAGTGTAGACAAGCCCCTCTTGTCTTGATCTGTGTCTGCAGATCATTTCATCTTCTAGGGCATTAAGCATAAACTCTGGGATCAGTTACAATTGAACTTTGAGGACATAAGATGAGGAAGATTTATATTATTAACATCTGCAGATATGTATACTTTCTAAAGTTATACTGTACGTACTTTTATTTTAGCTGCTCCACGCGGCAATACACTGTGCAAAATATTAGGGGTAGTCTCAGTCCTACTGAGAGTAATTTGCTACTAGAAAGTACTTGTAGGACATAGTTTGCGAGTTTACTGGTCTAGGTTTAAGGGGTTTTGTGACAATGGGAGTCATATTTTGGAACCATGTAAGACACAAAGGGAAGGGAGCAGGCTTCAGAGGACACTTCTGGTTTGTGCAAATAGGTGACTAAGAAAAACATACATACTCATAGTTATTTACACACACAAAGCAAATGCCTCTAACACATTGGCTACACTAGATCAAATATATATTATTCACAACCCAAAATATCACACACAGTTTACTAAGGCAACTTGAAAAACTGGAGTGAAAATCAGCTGTTAACACTGTATTGAACAAAACCCCACACTGAGTTGAAACACGGCGACGCTGTGGCAAGGCAAGTCTGTCGGCGTGAATCCGTGAATTCATTTTACGGTGGAATTTTATATTCATGATGGAGTCAGATTTTATGGTACATAGGTTCAATGCTAGCTTCATGTGAGTAGAGGTACTGGCTTGCTACTATTTCAATGTCTGCTGCTTGTGTATGTACAACCTCAAGACATAAGTTAGTCATAATCTGCAATACATATTTTAATGTTTTAACTCTTTGGAAAGATACACACCCTGAGTTTGTTATTTCCAAGTCTTATCCACCATTACTTTTTTGTCATGAAGTTTTGACAAGCTTTACAAGCTGATTCCAATATATTTTGCTTCAGTATGTTTACATTTGACTACTTGTAGGCCTACATAATAATACATAAATTACATTTTCAGCATTTTTCTCAGATAATTTAATGCTGTACTTTCATACTTGGAAATACAACTGACAAAGTGCATCTTAAAAGTTAACTGAATAAATAAAATATGAAAAGAGAAAAAATCAGAAACCTGCTGTTTCTCCTCATAACTGTTTGAAGGTAGTGAGGGCTGCATTTGGGGAATTTATCACCTCTGTTTTTTATTAATTCATAATTTATTACCCTATATTTTTAAAATCCTAGCTACAGCCCTATATATGTTGCCTGGGAGGTCTTTCCCAAATTGAAGTTGCCACTGGAAGCTGTAACAAAATCAGAGAGTGTATCTGAGCTACATCTTGGTGTAGAGACAAGCCTAAACATCAGTAAGACAAACATTAAGCAAAATCTGGTGACCTCATAAGACTTTACTTCAAACTAAACTGATCTCCACTCACACCACAACCCTAACTTCTGCACATCTGCATGTGTATGATGGTTTCAGGTGTGGTAGCTACCTAAGACGGTCAGAGTCCTGAATGGAAATTCTACAAGCTTGAGTATGTGCACGCTATAACAAAGCAGAGCAGTTTCATTTAGGAGCCCATTTTTTCTTGGGTTGAAATCCCTGATGTGTGCAACTAAGTAATGACAGCTTGTTTAATGTTGCTGATTGTACAATTGTGTGTACTATATGTGTGTGTGGAGGGAAAGTGTGTCTCAACTCAATCATTTCAAGTGCAGTACACACTTATTTTCAGAAACCCCATGTGCCTCCATGGTCACCTGCTATGGACATGAGTGAGGGCACACATTGTGTGTACATGCAGGTATGTGCACTTCATGTGTAAGCATGCTTGTGAATGTGCTGAGCTGTGTTGGCCTTTGTGTTGTGGTCTGAAAAGGCAGCTTGTCTTCTGTGTGTGTCTCTGCTGCTCCTCTGTGACATCTAGAAAATGCTTTGTCTTCGGTTCTTTCCGCGACCTGAAGAGAGACACATTGAGATGGAACACTTGATTTAAAATGATTATTCATTCATATAATTTTTTATATATAACAGATGATACAGTGTATAGAGTCCTGTGCCAAACTCTTACGCTGGTGTGAAAAAATCCTTTAAAATAATAATGATTTCAAAAAATAGAATCTAAATCAGTCTATTTGGTGTGACCACCCTTTGCATTCAAACAGCATCATTTCCTCTAGCTACATTTGCACATAGTTTTTAAGGAACTTGGCAGGTAGGTTACCCAAACATCTCGGAGAACTCCCCACAGTCCTTCTGTGGACAGAGGCAGCCTCAGCTGCTTCTCTCTTCTCATGTAATCCCAGACAGACTCGATGACATTGACATCAGGGCTCTTCTGCTTCTTACGCTGAAGATATTTCTTTGTGAGTTTCGCTGTATGTTTGTGCTCCTTGACATGCTGCAGAAGGAATTTAGGACCAATCAGATGGCTCCCTGGTGGTACTGGATGATGTATAAGTATCTGCCTGTACTTCTCAGCATTGAGACCATTCATTCTGACCAAATCCCCAACTCCATTAGCAGAAATGCAGCCCCAAACTTACAAGTACCCACCACCGTGCATAACTGCAGCCTACAGACACTCATTCTTGTTCGGCTCTCCAGCTCTTCAGTGAAAAACCCACCTTCTGCTGCAGCAAAATATTTCTAATTTTGAATCATCAGTCCAGAGCACCTGCTGCCATTTTTCTTCACCCCTGTTCCTGTGTTTCTATGCATAGTTGAGTCGCTGGAAGAGGTGGGGGACATGAGTCACATGACTCGACTCAAGCCGCAAATTTAAAGGCTTGAGACTTGCTTGACTTGACACAGATAACATGAAAATGACTTGATTTTTTAAAATAAACGCTTGCATTCGCTTATTCCAACATTTATCTCCTGCAATCATGCATGCTTCACATAACATTAGCGGTCTGGATCTCCGTAATCAGCAGCATAAAAAAAAGCAAAAAACATTACGAGTAGTACAACACAGACATTCAAGGATTATGCTGTTGATGATGGAAGGAAGAAAAGAACAGCAGTGTGCAAGGTCTGCAGCTCAGAAATCAGTAACACAACCACCACAATATCCAATTTCACTACAGAACCCATAAGGCCCCGTGTCCACCAAAGCGTTTTTTGCCAGCTGAAAACGCCACCTGCTGTTCTGAAAACGCGCAGCTGCCAGCGCTAGGGTGCGTTTTGGAGGCGCAGTGTTTTTTTTCCGAGAAGCTGTGGTTGCTATGATACATAATTTCCGTGGAGGCGATGTGCTGCAAGTAGAGTAGCCTACTTAATTTACTGAACGTAAAAATGTCACCACAAAGTACGTAGGCCTACTTGCTCTGGCCCTCGCTCTGCATGAAAAGAAGGCTGAAACATGAGAG
>JAPMOB010208602.1:0-14543 GCA_029875015.1 Lepomis gibbosus
ACAGATCTACAACTGACAATACACACTAGTAAGAGCAGCAATAAATCCTAGTAAGAGCTCATAGTACATATCACATCAATTAACCATCCGGTTTCTTCAGCTTTCACTCTGGAGCAAAATTCAATCTTTAAACTTGAAAAAAATAATGATTTGAACTTCAACTTGATAACTATCAGTATCAAAAGATATGAATTTCTGTATCATGATAACATTTTTGCCCATATAGTCCAGCCCTACTATGTCCACATCTTCTTTTTACCATCCTACACACCTCCTAGTGCTCTCGTATAGCCAGAGTAATAAAGCATCCTCTCTGTGGTTGTTGTCTTTCCTGCGTCAATGTGGGCCATAATGCCGATGTTTCGGATCCTGCAGATACAGTGCACTGGTTATCACAGAGCCAAGAACACAGCTGTGTCTAACGAGCATTTCAGCTGGCTGCAGAATACAATTACTTACTTGGATATATCAGGGTTGACCACAGTCCGCAATGATTTGACATCATCTATGACAGAGAACATTATACACAGTATAATAATGATGATCGACTGAATCAGTGTACGTTTCTATTACTGACTATGCTATACATAATTTAACTGACTAAAGGATTAATCATTTAGTCAATACAATATACAAAATAATAACAAATGCACATCACAAGTTAAAGCAACTCAATGTGAATGCAGTTCAGAAACCCCCGAAAAATATATTTTGAGTGTCAGATTAATTCTTGACCTTGCAAACCGCCATTAACAAAACAAATTCATTTAGTTCTGGAGATCTTAGTCATATCATATTGTCTTTATCAGCAGATATTTATCTGATGACTGGATTTCTCATAAGTGCTCAGAAAAAAGGGTCATCTAAAACATTTGATATTTGTTGTCACATTTCTGTGACAACAGGGCAACCTGCATTTGCTGATGAAGATCATGAGATATGATCAAAAGCTCAGTTACCAAATGGACCATGAGGTGGTGAGTACTTTTTTTTAACAAAATAATTTATAATAATTACGTAAAACTGAGAAAATCCATAAATGCATATTTCACTTGCTTCACGAATTAACTAACCAACTTATTAAGCCACGTGAGTCAGCATTGGTTAATCGTTGGTCTAGTTAGAAAACAACGTACCTGGAAGAAAGCTGTAATGTCTTTTTATCTGACAGCTCACTCTCAATCTGCAGCACTGGAGCCCAGCTGTTAATAAATACCTTCCCTGTGAATGACAACGATCCTCCTATGAAGTCAACGTGATATTAACATAATACATCACTGACAGCCCTTAGTTTAAAAAATTATATCTTACCCAAATCATCCTGCTTAATGTCGGAAAGGCTGTAACACGCATCTTTAATGTCTGTTTATCTTTCAAGCCTTTTCCTCAGAATCATTTTAGAATTTAGACGAACCATTGTGGAGCAACACTGCAGTCAAAAGACGCTAGAAAAGTAATGTCGGCCCACTTGTAACTGCTACACCATAACAATACAAAGGAGGGAGATTTATAGCTATAACCTGCAGATGAATACTGAGTTTATCCCATACTAAAGGCTTAAAAGTCCTACAAAACGGACATACATCTATCAAATGTCACGCTTTCTTAAGGTACAGCTCCAAAATACATCCCTAGGAACAAGAGTGTGTTTCATGTTTCCGGGCACGAAAACAAAATTGGTTGCGTAAATATCAACAATTGTAAAATGTACATACGTACATACAGTTCAATCTTTTTACAATACTCATTAATAACCATGTATTTTTGTCTTTAAAACGGTTAAGTTTCACGGTAAACTCTTCCTAATCCGAAGCCGTTCATATTAAACCAACGGACAACCGGTTACGTTGGGATGACGTACTTCCTCTAAGTATCGGCTTTGGGGAAAACAACATCTAAAGGACCCCAGCCTCACAGCAAAACACCAAATACTCTGCGTTTTTACCAACTGGTACCGCGTGTGACATATTTACTGAAACACCTAAGTCCTTACACACAAAATGGTAAGAAAGCAACCGTTTTTAATAGTATTTTTTACTTTTACCAGGCAGTTTAACAGGTTAGCATATTGTGCTAGCATTAGCTTTAGTTCACATGTGGCAGGGTGACGAGCTGGTGTGTAAAGTGTTTATACTGAAACCAGCGGGCCTCCACTGGCTGAGATTTAAAATAAAATGTGTATGACCATGAACGATTTTTTCAGAAACTTCGTGTACATGTGTACTTGTATTTGGTGTAAGATGACGTTACTCCTAACGTCAAAAGGTCAAAACCTGCTAACGTTAACGTTAGTTTAACAATCGTGTGAATAGCCATTAATGTTTTAGTCAGTGTAGATTATGTTTGTGTCCAATCTAGTTATCTAATAATAATTATCAATGTTTTGTCTTTAATTATGACCTTTGGTCGGCAAGTATAATCTATATGGATTGGTTTGGAGTGTTTCTGGCATTCGTGTTTCCATACGATTGACGGGGTGCAAGTAACCATGATTTTCATTATTGAGGAATCCGCCAAATCATGATTTCTCAGAGCCCAAAGTGACGTCTTTAAATTGCTTCATTGCTTATCAACAATCCAAGAATCAAATGTAGTTATTTTACATAGCATAGATATAAAACACAGATAGCCTTCAGATTATTATCAGTTTATTTCTGTTTACCTTTTTATGATTGTTGTATTGTATATTGTCTGCTATGTAGCAGAAGGGAGTTGTAAATGGATTTCTTTTTACAACCCTATTTTAAAATGACAATTAAATTATCTTCAATTCGTCACATTTGAGAAGAGAGAATGTTTGGCATATTTGCTTGAAAAGTGACAAATGTAGATTGGTTGTCAAAGACATTTAGTTATGTGCCTGTTTAGATAATGAAAGCTTCTAACAATGTATGCAACATATAATTCTGAAGTTAAATGTAAAATTTGCAAACACAGCTTTACTCCATGTCAGTTTCTCAAATTTCCACCATTAAGCAGGCTGCCATATCTGCCCACATTAAAGCATCTATACTGTTTGCAGCATCCTAATTGCTGATTTGAATTTTTACTTGGAACTGTAAACTGTAGATTTCTGCACCAAACCAAGCCTGTGCATTTATCAGTCTTCGTAATCAAGTTGATTAAATGTTATCTTTTTCTCTCGTAGCCGCAGAACGAGCACATTGAGTTACACCGCAAGCGGCATGGCTACCGTTTGGACCACCATGAAAGGAAAAGGAAGAAGGAGAGCCGTGAGGTCCATGAGCGGTCTCAAAAAGCCAGGAAGTTAATTGGTTTGAAGGCCAAACTGTACCACAAACAGAGACATGCAGAGAAGATCCAGATGAAGAAGACGTGAGTACAAACTGAGGAAAAACTGGGGTTGTCTTTATAGATGCTGGCTGCTTTAATAAACAAACCACGAAAACTATGCAAAATACAAAGCATTCAGGACCTATTACATGCACACACCCCTTGTCGATCTCTGAGGTCTTCACGCCAACATTTTTTAACTATTCCCATAACATGTCTTAAAACAAGTGGTGACTGTGCTTTTGGCACAGTGGCTCCCTTTAGCCTTGAGAGATATGGATTCTGTGGAAACATTTTTTTTTAAAACACCTAAAGACACATCTTTTTAAATAGGGAGACACTGAATGTTTGGCCACCAAAATTAATTGGCGGTGTTCGGTCTAATAAGTCAGAACACTGAATAAATTTCACCGAACAATTACGTTTAGATGTTAGCAGTGTGGAAGCATTTTGAAGTGTCAGAGAAAGACGCAAAAAAATTACTGTTTGCAGACACTGTTCTGCTGAATTGTCTCCTAGCACAATCACACCATCTGTGGCTGAGTTCTTAAAAAATGCAACAAACGGTCTGAACAGCTTGCACAGTGGTTAGCGACTTTATCCTGTCATTTCAAGTGTTGTTGTATGACAGTCCTGCCTGAAGAGAGGCTATGAAGTCTTCATGTTATGTGATACCAGAACCACATACATTACCAACACATTATTTATCAAATTGGGTTGGACTTGATGAATTTAGTGGGAGGATACACATGTGACAACGTCCAGTTTTCAAAATAAGGTGTTTATGCAGTATGGAATTAAGTATTTGTATTATATTCACACAAAGTTTTAACATATTACTGTTAAATAAATTCTTCGAAGACAACGGTTGGTTGTAACTCAATTATTTGCACAACCCCTCACCAGGCATATAATTTTTACGACAGACACATGTAATTTACTTTACTGGACCTTATTTGGCTCTGGACCCACCCACCATAGTCTCTCCAAATCCTGTGGGAAACACTCAGTAAAAAGCACATTTTTACCCTCCCTTTGTCTGTGAAATGTGCTATATTAATTAACGTTACCTGCTTACTTAAATTAACTGCCAGACAATTCTGACTTGTATCTTTGCAGCATCAAAATGCATGAACAGAGGAAGACCAAGCAGAAGGACGATGACAAGACCCCAACGGGAGCAGTGCCAGCCTACCTGTTGGACAGAGAGGGACAGTCCCGTGCTAAGGTCCTCTCCAACATGATCAAACAGAAGAGGAAAGAGAAGGCTGTAAGTACCAGCTGAAATCTGCTCACCAGCTGCCTCTTTTCTGCTGGTTTTCTCATAGCATGCCACAGTAAATATTTCCTGCTTTTATGTAAACTATCTTCCACATGAAAACATCTGTGGTTTCTAAACATGAATGTGAAATGTTTTCTGTAGGGTAAATGGGAGGTTCCACTGCCAAAGGTGCGTGCCCAGGGAGAGACCGAAGTACTTAAAGTCATCAAAACTGGAAAGAGACAAAAGAAAGCCTGGAAGAGAATGGTCACCAAAGTTTGCTTTGTCGGCGACGGATTCACCCGTAAACCTCCAAAATATGAGCGTTTCATCAGACCTATGGTAAGTTCGCAGTACAGTTTGACTTGAAAAGTTTTGTCGTGATAATTCTTCACTAATCTGTAATGCTTTCTCTACACATGCATTTAGGATTAATGTTCAGGTTAACTTGTGCATTTCCGTTTTAAGTGCCTACTCCTCCTAAATGACCTCCCTCTCTTTGTTCTACTTCAGGGTTTGCGTTTTAAGAAGGCTCATGTCACACATCCAGAGCTGAAGGCCACATTCTGCCTTCCCATCCTCGGAGTGAAGAAGAACCCATCCTCGCCCCTCTACACTTCTCTAGGAGTCATCACAAAAGGAACAGTCATAGAGGTCAATGTCAGCGAGCTGGGCTTGGTCACACAAGGAGGAAAGGTTATCTGGGGTGAGTGCTCAATTTTGTGTGAATCCAGTGATCCGTGTAATCAAACTCAGCAGTAATGTGTCTATTACCTACTTTTGGAAATATGTCAAACATGTTTAAACAATTAATCCAGCTTACATTTTCAGTTTAGAAGCTTAATAACTTGATAAACACGTGAGATATTGCCATTAAAAACCTAGCAACCTTGATCTGTAGCTTTGTATACATGTATATAATTAGAAATTTCTTTTACTTCCCAGGTAAATACGCCCAGGTGACAAATAACCCAGAGAACGATGGCTGCATTAATGCAGTTCTGCTGGTATAAGACTCTTGACCTTTATACAGACTGTGCCTGGTAACTCTGAATTTAAAAGGGGTGTTGATTACAACCAAGAACACAAAGATGCAACAAGCAATGGGCTTCAAATCACGGGACTGTCAGGAAGATCGCTGATGCTGCACTTGGCAACACGACAGTTTTTGTAACAGGAGGATGTTCAAAGGAAAATAGATTGGGGTGAATACTGTGTTAAAGTTCAAATAAATAAACTTGATATGACACAAGATACGTTTCATTTTCTTTTCCACATATTCCACATAATAAGAGAATAGTTAAGCAGTTAAGCTACTTATCCGCCTCTGAAAACAGCAACGCAGACCCGTGGTGATATCCTGATGTCCAGAGATGTTTAATAAAAGAGGCTAAGAAACACAGGGCTCATTGTGAATAACAAGTGATGTGTGATCCTAACAACGGGATTAAGCTGTTCCATGAAATCAACTCATAGCTAATGTAATCAGATTAATTCCTGCATGGTTTGAAAAATCATTTCATTAGTGTTTATGAAGAGTGACAAAACGCTGTTAATCTACCAATCTAGCTGTTTTGTTCTCAGCAACAGAACAACATTCAACGTAACATGAAAAATGAAGTGGTAATAAAGGACACCACCATCATTAAAGTCATAGGAAGCCTTTTTATGCTCTAAACAGTGTACAATAAAATTACCCTGCAATAAATATGATAATGTATTTTGTAGTTTGTTACCAGCACCTCAGGCAGCAGATGCAAACTTTATCATTTTAACATATTTTACAGACGCACAGTATCACTAAAATATTCCACTTTAGGTCGCAGTCTCCTCATATTCCAAAGTAGTGCTGATTTCATTGCAGTAATCTGAAGTAATACCTGGGCAGATGTGACCTATTGGGTGACGAGATGAACAGCAGCTCTAGTTGAGATGTTTCTGGATTAAAGCAAAAAATAAAGAATTGTGTTCATTAAACATTGTGTGTCTCATGCTCTTTCCCTCTGATATACAGTTTTCCCTAATATCTTCTGGCGAAACTGAGCTAAGAAACTACAGGGTGGTCAATGGAAACAGTAGGGATAAACCGGGGCGACAGTAACAAGGGGATTTTCTCAGAACCCTGACTGCATTTGCAGGCCAAGCTGTGACAGCACCTTCAGCACGCGCCACCCACCCTTGATGGAGCTGCCTAATCGCATGATTTTGTCATTGTTTCCCTCGGCCGTCTTCAGAAAACTGTTACCGAGCATGGCAAGTAAATTTCTGAAGCGGGACTGTTTTTTGCATTACAAGTTGTGTCTTTTGTTTCATGTGTGACGTAAGGATTAATCTACAGGTTATTTATTCCTATAACACACCCTGAAGTTTCCCCTGTCAGAGTTTTTCAGTATAAAAATAAATCGTTTATAAATGTCACCTTGACCACAAGTGTTTCTTTTGTCCTGCTGCTAATGTGGTGACTTTTCTCTGTGTTGCAGCATTTATTAAAACATGTTTATGTCATATTATACAAACAGAATATGCCAGCAGCGTGGGTCAGAAAAACAGAGGTCTGATTCAGCCAGATGTGTATGAGAAGGCGTTTCTGGACATCTCTATTAGAAACATTAGTCTCAGGTCCGCTGATAAAGTCGCATGCCACATGTGCTTCTGCTAATGCAGGAGGGCAGAGATAACTGTGGAGAAGACTAGACCACAGATACACATCACATTAGTAACTCTTTGGACTAGGAAAGGAAGCTGCATGCTTATATTAAGAGAGCGGCTGAGCGGCTATTTTGGCCTGTCTCCTAAGGAAGTCAGTGTATTAGGTGTCAGTAAAAAGCACTCAAAATGCAGATCACTAATACTGTTCTTACTGAAACAAATTTAAATTAATTTCAAAATGTGAAATTTGTATAGACCTATTCTGTAAATAACTTTTTAATTTTTATCTTTTATTTTCATTTTTGTCCCATCTTTCTAAAGTATGTTCACTGTTTCTGAAACTGCTACAACATGCACATATTCCCAGTGCAGGATCAGTAAAGTCTTATTTTATTTTAATCATGTCAGGTTCATAAACAATGTCCATCTTTCCATTTCCCCCCTGTTTTAGATGCACACATTTGCATATTTATATTATATATTTATAATATATCCTAACAATTCAAGTTTGGGCTGTCAGGTTACTTTTGAAACTGAATATTTAAAATAAGAATGTAATTCATTTTTTTTTTTTTTTTAAGATTAAGGACAAAAGATGTTTGCAGTTACACATGGTCACAGTCATATTTATTTATTCAATACAAGGGTAACAAAAACTCTAGCTTGTGTTGTTACTTTTGTCCCAGCTGACGGGGTCAAAAATAACAATGTGCCACTTATGTTTAAAGTGAAATTATACGGAAGTCGTTCTACGTTTGTACAAAATATCACCTGCGGATAGACCATCTGTGAGTTAGTGACCGCAGCAAAAATATATGTCTGAAACATTATCTTTCAAAATCAGGTTTTTCTGAAAAATGGTACTTTCGCCTCTGCTCTCCCCTACATCAGTATTCATTATTCATCTATTATTTCATAGAAAACGTCAGCCCACAAAGGGATTCAAACAGCACTTAACTACCAAGCTTTCCATGTCATTGTTGTAGGGAGAAAATGGCAGGAAGCAGCTTACAATTAAGAAATTGCTTCCAAAAGCACAAGGTATCTGGAGCAGAAGGATCTTGGAGGGCTGCAGATTTCCGCAGGTCATCGATGGATCAAAACCAAACAGACTACAGATTTGCAAAACAGGCCTCAGACCTGGTGCCAGGCTGAGCACCAATCTAGGGATTCTATGTGGAAAATGTAGTGATTGCCTATTAGTCTAAACTATGTGATTTTATAATTTGCAATGAATGCATTACAATGTGAGAGCTTTATAGGTACAGGACATGTGCAAAAACAATATGCATTAACAAAACAGCATTTAGCCCAGAGCTGCACTTTGCACAGAAGTGTTTTGCAAGCTGTTTGATTATTGTGTAACTACAACTTCACGCCAAATGCCACATTTAGAGATAAGAGGGGATCACATCAAAATGACTGCAGTTCAAAGGGAAGATAAATGTTTGTGAAATTAATAGTTTGGTACTTCGCATCAGACACCAACACAAGCCCATTAACGTTTTTTTTTCAGACTGGTGTCCTGATTGTTCAGCTTCTCTGTCCATAGATACTGGATGTGGAGACTTCTTTATAAACAAGGTAAACACTCATTGCTAGTGCTGCTCATTTTTTATATACAGGAAGACCTATAAGCATTTTCCAAAACCTATGAGCAACTTGGATTTCTATACCAGATGTCATTTGCGTAACTTCTGTAATGCAGCAGCTGCCATTTTAATGCACTCTTGTCAAAGATAGTCCACAACTGTCCACACACAGAAAGAGAAAATAACTAGGCCAGCATTTAACAACCAATGCGAAATCTCATGTTTTTGTAAGTGGCAGTCACACCTACCAGGAGCTGCACCAAAATGTGTTCATTCATCATCTTTTCTCTGAAACCAGCTCATTCAGATACAGCTGCTTCTTTCAGTCACGCCATCATCCCTGATGAGAAGCGTGCATTAAAAACAGTGACACCAAGAAAATTTCAAATTTTATTTGTGATTTGTTTGTCTGGTGTGTTTACAGCAGAGAAGCTCGCCAGTGTTTGCTCTCCATCCACACCAACAATGTTCTTTCACAGTCCACTAAAAGCCCCTTCATCTACAGATAACTGTGAGCAATTGTATAGAAAAATTTGTGACTTATTTCTCTCTTTTTTGTAGTTTTAAAACTGACGGCAAACGTGTCAGATTTTGTGAACCTAAGAGAACATTTCCTTCCACAATATGAAAAGGGCAGACTTAACACCTCTTCCTCTTTAAAGACAAAGTTACAGAGTAGTGTTTTGAAAGAAATATTTTTTTGCTGCATTTTAAATCAAACTAACTGGATAATCAACATTTAGTATCCCGAACTGTGTGCTGTTTAAGAATTAAAAAACTCAAGTGTTGGTAAAATAAAAAGAAATGTGTGTTCATATACAAGTGGAGCTGTTAAAAAACTTAAGGCAAAATAACATCTCGAAATGTTTTACTATGGACACATCCATATCAGTTACAGTGTCTATTACATTAAACAAAATCTTTTTGTAATGTACCATATTAACCTAATTAGACATTAAAACTGTGTGGCTGCACTGTATAAAAACAGCTGGCTAATGTTGATTATGATATGATACATATTAACAGAACGTTCAGCATTACCTATTTGAATGGTGAGCAGTGCAGACAACCCTGCCCTGCCCACCATGGCCGACTTTGAGTATAAACTGATATGTACAGTGGACACATGCGTACAATAACTCAGTAGATTAAAACAAATTGAAGGCAAGTTTTTCCAGTAATCCATAATATATATATATATATATATATATATATATATACATATATATATATGGAGTACACATAAAAAAAGAAATGCACAACAGTGACATGCCATAGTTTCACTGACAAAAAGACACCCTGTTGGTCATTAAGAAGCTCTCAGGAAAACAAAGCCGTCCTTGAGACTCATTGTGGTGAGACAAGAGTGCAGAGATCAAACCCCTTAATCAGTTACAAAGGATAGCATTTCCATCTTATTATTTTTTCATTCAACTGGCGCTGTGCTCTTTCATCAGCCTCTTCATTTGGTGTAAACTAGATGCAACATTGGAGAAGGCCTGCTGAAATTTTTCATGTGGCCACAGGCTCAGACACAGAAACCTCCGCAGAGACCTCTTCAGAGTTCTGTCAGCTTGCCTTCCTCTCCTCAGTCATTTGGCTGAGAGCGTTTTCCTTTAAAAAGTGCACACAGTGATCGAACTTTGCGTCCATCGGATGCTGACATTATGTGTAGTAGTCCAGTTTGCTCTGTATCGTCTTGCATCCTTTGACAGAGAAAACTCTCTCAGATTTGGGGAAATAGACTAAATCTTTGGCCACCTGGTCGGCCACTTCCTGGTCTGGCCGAAGCCCTCTGGCTTTCATCTCGGCCAAAGCGCACTGGACGACGTGCCGGTACTCTAGAGGCAGAAAAGGGACGAAGAAATCCACCAGGTTCTTGTCAATCAGACTTGCATGCCGCAAGCCACCTACACGATGAGATACACAGCAAATAGAGGAAAGTCATATCTACTATCTAAATGATACAGACTCCAACATATACAGCAACACAATCAACTATTCATTTAATTCATACTCACTGTTCTTGCTGTTGAACACTGATACAGAGAGCACAGTTTCCAGGTCTTTTAGCTCAATTTCTTCTCGATTTTGTCCTGCTTTCCAGAAATCTAACGCTGTCTGTACGATGTTCTCCCCTCCAGCATTGCTAGTAAGATCCAAAACATCTGGTGTTACTACCATTTACATTTATCAACAACCAATTCAACACATACAAATATACTAATTCTTAGAATACATAAGTTGCTGGTATTTACTTAAAAAAAATATTCAAAGTGAAGGTTGAACTATTTAAGCAGAATGGAGAATATTGCAAACAAATTTATCTCAAACACTGCAGACTGGTTCAAAAATGTTCTAAAATGAATGAATCAGTTTTTTTCATTATTGTCAATTGCAACATCTAAAAAACATCTCAAACTGAGCAGATAGTATGACTACAATTGTAAAGAGTCTGCTAGAATTACATTAAACATCACCAAGTTTAGTATTATGTCTAATCCTGTGGGTCACAGGGATTCTTGTGAGATTCCTGCAGGAGGGGAGTCAATTTCACTATTCATCACGGGACTGGGACAGGATGGGAAGGGACTCATTCTTTCGAGATTGGGACAGGAGTAGTTTTGTGGGAACAGGGTGGGACAGGAGTGAAGCTATGTAAATATGTAGTGGAGTGATGACATCACATCCCCTCTGTGTGTTGTAATCTGAGCTTCTCTGTTCTTTGTTTCCGGAGTTGGTCCAGCCTCATGTGGATGCTGGTGTAAACGAGTCGGTTACCTTTAAGGAGAGCAATACCATGGCTGTTTCTTTTCCCATCTCTAGTTTGAATTAAGTCTGTTTTATGATGACCAACGACTTAAAATTTCTGTTTTTCCTCAATGGAGTCTGGTGGGCTGGAGCACTCAGTTGTTTTTGACTGAGATACTAGTGCTCTACTGCAACATTTAGTTGCAGTTTATGTCACATACAGCTCCTTTAAGACCTCCAGTTTCATACCTACAATTGACCTTTCTTAATGCATTATTACAATACAACTATTGAAAGCCTTCTTCTTTTCAGGACGTGCTATTAATGTCATACTACAAACAAGTGATACTGCCGTTCCCTGGACTGATATCTTTTTGTGGTTCAAATGAAAAACTGACTTGCAGACTTAGAGAATGCCTTCAGCTTTCTACCTGAGAAAGATGAAGATGGATTTCCGATATGAAACTCCATCCAGCTTTTCATAGTAGTCCAGGTATGGCTTTATGCTGTCTATCAATCCAGGATGCATCTTGTCCATCTCATCAAAGATGAACATGGAACGTTCACAATTGGTGACATTGCCTTTGATCCACTGCTGTAGCTGAGACTGAGGACAAACAGCAGCACATTAAATTCATACAGTTGATCAAACAGAACAAAGTCAATGTGCTTCATTTAATGTAATTGGTTTCTACTTATTTGTCATCATACCTTGTAGGTATCCAATTGACTTGCATGTGGGAAGTGAAGCTCGGCTGTGAAAACATGAACAAAGCTGCTGTCCATTCCCTCCTTGTAAATGTTTTCAGCAATCAGGTTACTAACAAAGTTTTTCCCTGTGCCGGTCCATCCGTGCAGAGAGAGCACCAGGGGCTTCTTCGGGTTGTCATTGCTCATGAATCCACTCACAGCTTTCAGGATGATGCGTGATGCAATGTGCTGTCCAAACAGTTTCCTTTCCAGGTCAGCCTCAAGACCTGGAGAGTGCACAGCGGAAAGTCAACAGGACTTGTGGTTGCTGACGAAGTAGTCAGCCACCAAAATCTTGCTTCATCTCGTGTCATCATCCATTTTGTTATTAGGTGATAACTTAAAAAGAACCAGTCATTAAATATATCAAAGTAAACTTAATTTGTATAGCGAAAGTGTATCAAAGATACTAGCTGATAAGACATTACACATATATAATAAACAGGAATGGTATTTGACTGCACACAAAAACAGAAATGCCACACATATAAAGAAGAATAAAATTAAAGAAAGTTCCCAGTCATAAACATTCAAATCAAAAGGCTGAAGAGGTAGGTTTTAATTATGTTTAAACACATCAACACTTTAATCAGTTTTCAGCTCTGAATTTGGGGATCAATAAAGGCTCATTTTATCTCTTCCCCAGACAACTAAGAGTCTTGCCAGTGCACCAAAGGGTCTGTCCCGGCTCATACATTGCAAGCATGTCAGCCAAAACAGGCTGGTGCAAGACCACATAGGTCTCTGCTGTTTGAAATTTGCATACTTTCTCTCTTCTTCTCTCTGCTCAAGTTTCAGGTTTTATTACATGAAAAAGGATTAATTGAAGTGCTGAAATATGACTCTGCAAATGGATTAGTCAAGATGAATCTGCAACTATTTTGATTGGGAGCAAATTCAAAACACTGCCTAAATCCAGATTCTCAATTGAGATGATTTTCTGCACTTTTTTGTTTTAAGAGACAGTAAACTAAATATCTTTAGGAAATTAACTGCTGTTCAAACAAAACAACCAATTAAAGACGTTGCCTCTGGCTTTAGGGAAGCGTGGTGTGCATTGTCACAAATGTAATGGACACCGGAATAGGCCGACGGTATACATTGTGAAGAGGAAATTTACTCTCCAATTTATTTTTTAACTGTTTTTGACGGTAAAAACAAACACTAGTCACTGAACTTTCATTGCCGTTGTGGCTGTAACGCCACTTAATGTACATGATTACGATTACAGATGTTTCCCTTCTAGTCGCGCTAAATCAAAATATATACACCTCGCAACTGTGTACGCATTCACATGCTGCATGTGCTGACCTGTTGAATTGAAGGCTATCCATTTCGGATCGCAGCTTTCATGTAAATATTTCCAGATTATGCTCCCCAGAGTCGCACCTGCACCTAGAACCAGTGTTGTTGTAAACGGCTCAAACGCGTTTACCAGCACACAGGCTGTCGAAAAAATATGAAACAACAAATACAAGTGTGCCACTTTCATCGTCAAAACCACTTAATTCCTGACATCAGTCGTTTTATGAGGTAAAAAAACAACAATACGACCGTGAAACCGCGCTAAAACAGCAGGCTAACTAACGTTAACTACCTTCGTTACAACGGGGAACTTCCTTAACTTACACGTCATAAACCCGCGACACAAAGCTCTGTTCAACACAACATGATCAGACACGTTTTTAAAAAGTTGAAAATGATGCACAATAGATAAATCGACTGTATTACAGTTAACCATATACAATTTACTTTACTTGCCAAGCTAACTGACGTTGTAACTGATGCACACGCTCGGCTAACGTTAAACCCTTCGCTGATAACGGCCAGTAAACAGCCGTTATTAAGTATAAAGAGATGACAAGACAATCAAATATGGCGGCTAACTTTAGTTGTTAGCTGGATAAGTTCCCCCCTTTTGTTAGCTTACCTGTCCCGTTGAAAGAAATCCACTCGGGCCGACAGCACTCGTGGAAATAGTAGAGGATGTTCTGGTAGCTAGCAAGAAACCCGGTCAGAGCCGCAGCCATGCCGACCGCTATGCTGGTGCTGATGGGCTCGATCGCCTCCGTCATGCCGGAGCAGACGAGCATCCAGAGCAGCAGGACATGTCGCTTCTTCGGCTTCATTTCGCTTTACATCAAAGTTAAAGCTCAAAAGAAAAAAAAAACAGTGTGCCTGGGAGCGCGTCAAATTGTTTGCAAACGTGGGCTGAGTCAACACAGCGGAGGCTGACGGTATGAGGG
>JAPMOB010208607.1:0-10724 GCA_029875015.1 Lepomis gibbosus
GAGTGAGTGAGTGAGTGAGTGAGTGAGTGAGTGAGTGAGTGAGTGAGTGAGTGAGTGAGTGAGTGAGTGAGTGAGTGTGAGAGAGAGAGAGAGAGAGAGAGAGAGAGAGAGAGAGAGAGAGAGACATGGCTCCCATCATCTCACATTCACACATTGCAGGACACAGATTACTCCCCCACGTTAGGTAGAGGTGTGAACACATTAACATAAACTGACACACACACACTCAGGTGTGAAGCTACCTAGTTGTTTTTTATAGCTGTTCAGTTGGCAAGGTGAAAACAGAGGTTGGCCAAAATGTGTGAGGTATTTTTTATCTTCGGAACATAATTTAAACAAAAGCTTTGGACTGTGACCACACACAAACACACACACACACACACACTTCTTGTGATTGTATCCTAATACTATCCGTAATCATGGCCATCACCTATAAGTGTCTAACATCAAATGTGTCTACATATACAGACGGTGTAGCGAGAGCAGCAGCTTCACTTCTCTATCTGTGTCTATAAAGGATGCATTCAGGCACAGTATTTATGTTCAACACCAGCAAGAGTAGAGCTGTTGAGCAACGTTAAAAAGATATCCTGTTTTTTGAAGTGGGGCTGTATAAGGTACTTATCTATAATGAGTGTATTTTAGTATTGAGAAGCAGATAGTTGTACTGGCATGGAAGCTAAGCAATGTACTGCTGTGCACAGGATCAGCAGCAAAATTAATTTTAGCCAACTAAAAGAAGGCCCATGGGAGGAAAAATCAATATTGGTTCAAGCTATTTGTCTTTACAGGTGCTTTAGGAAAAGTTTTTTTGTCCTATTTGTGCAGATTTGTATCCATTGTATATGATTATTTTGAAAGGTCAGTCATCATAGACATGGTTTGAGGAAAGTTTATTTCTTAAATTTTCCCCTTTTCAGAGCTTTTATAATTTTCCTTTCCCTTTTTGTGCTTTTACTCATGTTTTGGCAACGAAGAGTACTCTTCGCTGCCCTTCCCTATTAGGTTCTCTGGGCACTATGCAAAGCTCATCCGCAAGAAAGGTCCCAGTATGCCAAAGAGTAAAATGTCGAGGTGCCGGAACTGTGTACCTGTGTGTACTGGCCCACTTCAAGCACTGATACTAACCGTGAAATTTCCTCTTTAAAGAGTGTCATAATGGCCCCAAATGGTAGGTGAAAATCTTAAAAGTATTTTAAGATTTGCTTACAGGTGCACAACAAACTCCTTTTAAACAACCACCCTCCACCTTGTCCTCCTCCTACATCTAATTCTGGGAACTTCCTCCTAGTAATTGGTTGCTGTCATTTATCTCTCCAAATCTGTGCTCATCCACCAATTTAACCATTCTTCTTCCCCTCCTTTCCTCTTCTCTTATTTCCAGATAGCCTACATCTTCGTTTGCTCGGACTCGGCTCATTCCAGCTACAAAGAGAAAACTCCAAATCACTATTGATTCCGCTCTCATGAAAAATACATTTTGTGCATTAGGATTCAGTCTCAGCTCTCTTTCTGTATCCCCACTGCGTCTGGTCATCTCCTAATCTGCTCCCTCCATTCCTCCACCCTCCTCACAGCAGGTGAGAGGTATATTTTCCTTCCATACATCTGCCAAGACTTCTGTCTTCTAATCGATCTCCCATTCTGACTCTCCAGGTCCATTAGGACGAGTGTTTTGCTGGAAATATCAATACTTCAGCTCCTCTGTCACTGTCGATCCTCCTATCCTTTTTACACTGCATTCTTACTCTCTGAGTTTTAAGCTCCCTTCCCTACCTAGTTATGCCCCTCGCCAACATGATTTAGTTTTCCCACTTTGACACAAAGAAGTTCATTTCTCCACAATAGCTCGGCCCACATTTCCCTATTTCTTCTTAATATTACTTTTGTTTGTTTTGTCTTCTCTCACAAGATGTAAATTGCCTGAAACTGTAAGAACTGAAATTGTTTTTCCTCACATGGGGCTGAAAGAAAATATACTGTAGCGATGTCACAAACTATTTGATACTTACAAACTCCCTCGCAGTCTCATTTCTGTCCAAAGACTTGCACAAATACAGGCACAGAAACATAAAAGCCACATATATTTCAATTTACTTTTTTCTGCTGTGCTTGGTTATAAAACATCACATTCTGCCTGTCTGCTCAGGTGACATAAAAAGGCAGAGAAAGAGTGCATCCAAACCGCGTTTCCAGCCTGCCATTTCCATTGGATAAGTCTGTTTTAGACTGTCTGGCTTTATATTTTCCCTGCCATCCAATTTGCTGTGGCTATTGGTGGCCACATCCTGTCTCTATTAATATCCTTATGACACTTCAGTTTGCTGTATTTCCCCCCCCTCAGTCTGTGCTGCCTGCATGCCTACCTACGATCTGGAAAAAAACATCTACACAAAGACAAACACCTGCACATAGGGGATATGTAGACTCCTGGAAACACACGCACGCCATTGCATGTAGATCTGTCCACCTCTTCTCAAGCATTTTCTTCCTGGTTTACAGTTTCTAGATGAGAAAAGCTACTGTAGCTCTCTTCAGAGCACATTTGTGTTTGTTAGCAGTATGTCAAGATAATCCTGGCTGTATGGACCAAGTAGAAAAGCCACCAAAAAATGGTTTGAAATGGTTCTCTTATAACGTTATGGTCTTCCTAATGGTTTCTATAACATGCATGAAAGACATCTTTCTTAGGAGAAGTAGCCCACTGGGAGGTGGTTTCAATATTTAATGTCGTGCATCCACTGCGTTTATCCCATGAAGAAAAAAAGTGACTTTTCTGTGGGTACAAGAACATGACTTTTCATTAGACAGTCAAAAGACATCTATAACTTTCTAAAAAATCAGTTAACTGAGACAAAACTGAGACTTGAACAGTGTACATAGGGGTTTGTATTAAAATACTGCATTAAATCTCCATTAGTTTGTCCTCTGCACCCACCACAGATGGTTTAGACATGCACGCATTCTCCCAGAAGACATACGAGGACAATGGCCAACAACACTTATTCCTGTCTGTGTTGTTTAATTGCAGTATTTATCATCCAATCACACCAGGACATCAGGAAGTGACAGGCCTAGATGCACAACAAAAAATCATGTCCTTTGTTATAGGATGTTTAAAATCACTTTTGGATGTCGTGCTGATATTTTGAATGGGAATCTACATAAGGAGACAGAGGAAAAGCAAAAAAACAAAGTCTTACTGCATATTTGAATAAATACAACTCTGAACACACAGAAGGGCATTTTTTGAGGACAAGTGAGGATGCGCAGCAATGACATCCTCATTAAATCCAGTCTCAATGATCAAATCCGATTCAAATGACAAGTGTAACCGCGGGCTCCAATCTGAATGTAGATCAGCCGACTCCATGGTGATGGAAAGAGTGAACAACTTACTGGAACACATAAACCAGGCTTGTTATAGGAGTCTTTCTATGTTCTCTCTATCTGTCTCAGTCTATGTTTCCAGGACTTATCAGGACTTATCAACCTCCCCCATCCATCTATCACTGCTAGTATCTGCACAGCATTTCACTACACCAAGATAGGATCGAGACATGTCTGTGTGTGTGCACATCTACAGTGTGTTTGTATGTGTGTGTCGGTGTGCCTGAACGTGTGTATTTGTGTGTGTGTTTTCGCGTTTTATTGCTTCCGTCAAATTACGAACCCTCCAGTGTCAGACTCATTCAATAAAGGCCCTTATCACTGGGTGGAAATACCAACTGTACAAACCCTACAGCCCATGGGATTAATAGAGAGAGGGAGAGAGAGAGAGAGAGAGAGGGGTGGGGAAGAGTGAGAAAGAGACAGTGGAAGGAAGAAAAGACAGAGAGGAAGACAGGAAGAGATAGAGGAGTGGAAATCAGTCAGATTCAAAAAGATTCAGAATGAGAAGAAAGGTTCAGCACCTTTTAAGTGGATGTCCCATCAGTTTTGATGCTAAAGGGAGTCTGTTGAAACTGTTTTTTCCTCATTACTTGGTATATTCGGCAAAGAAGTTCTATCTGCATCTATTCTGTTTTAATGTTTAATGTTTTAATTGTTGCTAAGAAAGATCACATTTTACAGATCTAGTAATATACAGGGCTGCAGATTTCAACAATTTGTTATCATTAAGATCAGACCCCGGGGATTTTTTATCAGAAAATGAAGGCAATATTTTCTCAATGCCATCCAGGGATATACCAGGTACAAAACTGCATTTTTTCCCCTTCATAATTTTTTTGTCTATTTCACCTACTAAGCTACTTCATTTGAAACATTATTATTCTTATTGGAATTAAGGTCATTTACCTTTAATTCAAAATAGTCAGCAAATTAATTGACATTGTATATTGGTTTTGTTCTAATAATTTGATCAATCTCCACACTAACAGGACTATTCAACCTAATAAGCAGACGATTCACTAAATGCCATGTCTGTTTCTGCATTTTCTATTAAACATAATATCTGAGTCTAGTCTTGACATAGATGCTACAGCCTTTACCTTATCCCTCTGAGATATTTCTTCTTTGTTATTTGTCAATCCAGGGTGATTGTTTGGCTTTGACCATACATTTCCATGGTGCTCAACAACATCTGTAAACAATTTTGTAAAGCAATCAACAAAGTCTAAATCATCCTCAAGATACACAATGCACACAATATTATTATTTGTATAAGGCCACATGGCAGATTTAGCATTTGAGGATTTATTCAGAGCATTACAGAATATCAGATCAATAATACTTTTAGTTCCATGCCCAAATTTGTTTCGTCCCTAGGTACCATTTCAAATAAATCATGGCTGTCTGTATATTGAGTGAACTTAGTTTTGCTCCTGTCAGGGTAACTAGTTTTCCAGTCAATATTATAGTCACTAAGCATAATTAATGATCTCCTTTCATCCAGCAAGATCAGACATATTTTATCCAAGTATAATGTGTTTGACTTTGGGGGCCTAGACACACATCCAGGACACATGGTTGTTGGAAAGGAAGGTGAATTTGAATCCACAGGAGCACTAGTGCATTCACACACAAACCATCCTTTGATCAGCAGGCGCTCTTTCTCAGGATCCCGAAGATACACTGGAAAAGACAACCAAGACCAACATGGTTGGGAGGGCAGATGATATTTTTGTCACCTAACACTATGTTTTGGCCAACACAGTAATAGCCAATGTTATATGCTAGCAGGCAGGGACAATGTTGTACTAACATCATAATATTGAGGGACAGTCAAGAGAAACTGTGTGAACGTTAAGTCTGATTTGGAGAATAGTACGTTGGATTCCGTTAGCTGTTGCTACTTGTGGAATTACATGTCTAGACATAAAAACAGAATCTATTACATATTTTTTTGAACATCAAAGTGAAGCTTGTAACTTGTCTCCATGTGAAGCTCAAAAATGCAGGCTCCAGCACAGTGGATCATCCTATATATATGTCCACTTACGGAGTTCCTCTGCTCACAGGGAACTCCCTTTATGAGACATGAAGACAGTAAAGAAAAACTAAGATACTTCCTCATGTCTGGAAGCTACCACCTTCTTTTGTAATTTGTATCTTTCTCTATCTCTTTTTTCCTTTCTTTCTTTCTTTCTTTCTTTGGGGTCATTATCTTGGAGCTCCTGTATATCTTTGGTCATGGTTAAGGACAGAATGAGGGAAATAAGAAATGACATGGCTTCACTGCTTGAGTGTGTGTGTGTGTGTGTGTGTGTGTATGTGTGTGAGAGAGAGAGAGAGATGGAGAGACTCAGACAAAGGCAGAGAAATGGGAACCTCGACAATCAACTAGAGTAGAGTGACAAGGACATTTGCACCCAACTGGTTTCACTTTTCATAATTTTTCTCTTTTTTTCATATAATTTATGATAATATTCGATGTCTGTCAATGTATCCGTCTCGTTCTTTCTCCTCTCAGTCCTTTATCTCCATTTATCAACATCTTATTTGCCTCTCTCCTCATATCACCTTCCTCTATTCTTTGCCTTCATTTCTTTCTGTAGTAGTTCTCCCTCCCTCCTTCCAATCTGTCCTTGTGCTCTGTATCCATTCCCTCTGCCCTCCTGTTTTCCTGGTCTGTAAGGCATAACCAGCCTGTTGTGTCAGGGTTGGCTTGGCTTTGGCATTGTGCTACTTGTTTCTCCTCTTCCTTCTCCCACTGCCTGGGTTTTGTTCCCTCAGCCTCTAATCGGCTTTTCCGGGTTTGGGATCGTCTCTTCCTAACTTTACCCTCTCTCTCGGTGCCACCGGATTATCCCTGTCAAAGAGGCCGAACTTCCTGCGTAGACGAGTGTGAGTCTATCTGTGTGTGAGTGATTTCTCTATGAATGTGTTTGTACATGTGTGTGTTAGCTTGTATGTGCGTCTTTGTTTTTGTTGTTTTTTTTCCATACTCCTGATCCTCTGTAATCACTTTGAGACAATCCTATAATACCCTATAGGTTCAAAGGATGGGCTGTGTGTGTGTATGTGTGTGGTGAAAGAGAGCGAGAGAGAGAGAGAGAGAGAGAGAGAGAGATGTTCACCCCTTTCACTCAAAAGAGAAATGTGTAACATGTTAAAATATCTTATTTTGCCATTGGAATTTCCAGGCTGTGCTTTCAGTTTCTGATTCTTTGATATTCTCTTTGATTTTAAGGGTGCTTTCACACATATAGTTCGGTTCATTTGGTCCGGACCAAGTGAAAAAAAATTATGTACTTTTGCCTTGCCTTAGTTCCAGTCCGGTTCATGTTCATACTGCAGTTTTACAAACGAACCAAGCGAAGTAACCATGACGTTACGCAGACTTACAGGTAACTTGTTGATTGGACAGCTTTGGCGATTGTCATCCTACATCATCAGGAACGATGTGGGGAAATCAAACTCTGACTGACAGAAGTTTATGCAGCACTTTAAAGCTTCTGATCTGTATAGCGAAGCGCTCACAACCTATTAATTTATTATAAGCATGATTAGTAATGTGAGACCCCAGAGCGACCACATAGCCTATTATGAATAATAACGTAAAAACAGGACGTGTACAGTAATAATTCAAGGTTTATTATCCTGCAGTATACTGTAGTATCGCTGTCACAAATGTTTTATGTTCTGACAGGGTAAACAGAGTACTACTTGCCCTACTTTTATAACAGATTTTGACCCATTAATCAGGGGAAAAATGCAAGTATATGTTACCAAAGGATTTTCATAAACATAGCATGGCTTATACAGTTCAATTATAAGATCGCTGAACACATTTTTCAGTCAGCAGACGGATTTATTATTTGTTTAGCTTTGGAAATAATGCTCATATCACATCTCTGTTATCATAAAATCCTGTGGTCGGTTTGTTTGCTTTTACATCACACGCAAACCACACCAGAGTTAGTTTGAAAGCGTACTGAGACCACATCTTTAAGGTGGTCTCGGTACGCTTGTTTGGTTCACTTTTGGTATACACCCGAGTTCGATTGCTGCATTCACACCTGCACAAACGAACCGACTAAGGGGGAAAACAAACTCTAGTAAATTCAAATGAACTAATTGAGGAAGGTGTGAAAGCACCCTAAATCTTTTTGATTCCTCACATGGTATAAATTTACTTCTATGTTGTTTTGTTTTACTTTGATGTTGTTTACAGCCATGATAGCATCTCTGTGAGGCTGTGCTTTGACACAGTGGTGCTTTAAGCTAAATGCTAACAAGAGCATGATAAATGCTCATGACAATAATAACACGCTGATGTTCAGCAGGTGTAATGTTTACCATGTTCATCATCTTTGTTTACCATGTTGGCATGCTAACATATACTAATTAGTACTAAACACAAAATACAGCTAAGACTGATGTGAATGTCATTAGTTTTGCAGGTATTTCAGTTTAAAACTGACTTGATAATGAAAAGTTAGGGGATCACCGCAGTTGTTCATATTTCACTCAAAACTACATATGTGAACCTCAAGGTGACACTGGAGGAAAAGTCAGGATCACCAAAGTCAGTAGAATACATTGTCTGGGAACCATGAATATCTGTACAATCATTTGTGTCAATCCATCTGGTAGATGTTATGTCATGGGGTCACATATTCAATTAAAGTCAACTCAAGTTTGTGGTGCATCCTAACTCCCCATTCAATCATGATGTGGCAGTATTAATAACACTATAGTCATTAGCAAAATAATGCTTAAAGTAATAAACAAAGAGATAGTCAAATCAATCGTAGCAGTTTGATCTATGCTGCTGATCCACCACATGGTGTTACAACTCTGAGAAGGAAGGGAACAGAAGGCTTGGCAGCCATTTGGGGACTGGCATTTAGTCTCAGAGTCTCCCTCCTTCTTTTGTTCTTCTCTTTCTGCTCATTTCCATCCATCTATCCCCTCTTTATTTAAATGGCTCTCCGTAAAGGTCCTGCTGTCAGCCTCCACCTGTCCCTGTCAAAGTAAACAAAGACAACCAGGAGACACAGCGCTCTCTCTGTTGTCTCCTGTCTCTTCTCTCTCTTCTCCCCTGCCTTCTTCTCTTACTTTATTTTGTCTCCTCTTGATTTTCTCCCATGTGTCCCCTCCCCCCCTTCTTCTTCTGGCATTTCTCCCATTCTCTTTATCGCCCCCTCTTCCTTTCTTGCTCAGGCCTTTATTTTTTGTTTCTCTTTTATTCTGTCTCATCCGTTGCTTCTGTTTGAATTTCTTGGCCGTGTGACAAACTTATATCATCACTGCCTTTGTTGTGTATCTCCCCTTCTTATTTTTCCTTTCTCTGTTTGCATGCATTGGGCCCACTGAATATTTATTTTGGTGACTCTTTCTCTACCCTCTTAAGATGTGAAATCGATCAAAATTATGATCTCAATTAACACAAAATGAGCTTAAATGCACATAGGAAAGGATGAGACTGCACACATTCCATCTTAGTGATACCCTTTCCTACTGTTAAATCCAGATTTTTATATTCTGGCCTGGTTTACCACGTACAGAGCCTCGGCAGACTGCGAATGTCGGCATTATGCAAATCACTTCCTGCCCGCACAAACAAGCCGGGACCAATCAATGTCAATCCCCATTCCCTCAGCCAATCAATGTCATTCCCTCTCCTACAAAACCGGGTCTAATCGAAAGGCATTGTTCCTCAGGCCCTGCATGCTAAATCAGGAGGGCCGGAGTGTCTAAAATTCTCACATCCCGCACTGTACCACATAACTTCAAGAATCATCGATGCACAATGGGAAGAAATGAAAATGGACATGATGACTTAGGGAAACAACAAAGACAGAAAGAGACGAAAGACAGAGAGCAATCCAGTTTGGGAACTTTTGTCTATGACCACTAAAAATAAAACTCTAAAATAAGTACACTATAAAAAAGACACTATTGCATATACCAATACTGTTCTGACAGGTGTATTAGGTCTTCACACTCAAATTGACATTTCCTCTTCCACCTCCATTCCAATTGAATGAAAGCCAAACTATGCCACAGGGAATTGCACCCCAGGAAATACCTTTTAAACCTTGATTATTTGAAGACGAATAGTGATAAGGCAGAGGTGTGTTTTAAAATATATAAAAAATGTATTTTTAATTGAGCAAGAACAAACAATCTGGGACTGGAACTGCTGAAAGGAAATGGAAATGTGAAACAGCAATAACTATGATAAAATGGTAGATAAAATAATAAGAGATAACTTAAAATATTAATCCAGCTCCCAAAATAACTTTAACCAAAACTAAGCAGAGGTCACTTGTGGAGAGGCAGACTACGCTGAGGAGTGTCCAGGAGTGCTACCACTACCCACCTTAAGTGCAGCACTACAAACCTCAGAGCATATCGTGTCTCTGTGCAATTACTCAAATGCAGAAAAGTGAAGGGACCTTGCCACGGGTACCTAGCCTCCCTACAAGATGGCCCTGCTCTAAAAATATAAAATAAATACACAAAGAATCAACTAAATTAACAAAGTAACCTACACTGGACAAAGGACAAACTATCACAAACACCCACAAGAATATACAACTAAAGCAAATCATATCTAGACTAAATTAATTCAGGCAGTGGCACAAGTTCCACACAAAACTAAACAGGGAAAAAAAATAAACCAAACATTAAACTAGGCCAAAACTAACAAACCAAAATGGCAAAAACAAGAAACCGAATGGGCAAAACAGCAGTGTTCTAAAACAAGGGGGAACCAGCTCTGAGTTGGAACATGAAGATTTAACAATCAACAGTCACAGGGCAGGAGAAAAGGACGTGCAAATGTTTTTTTTCAGCGGAAACGGTAGTTTCCTCAACACCCTGTAATGTACGCAAGCGCACTGCATTTTCCTGCCTTCTTAACACCATTGTGTTTACGTAATTGTCACCGCTGACTGGGTAACACCTGTGACACGCCCACCAAACAGAAGAAAACGTACCTCGAACATACCTTGTTGCTGAACGTTTCACAACATTGCAAGGAAACATGTCGTTCAATCTGAATATGTTACAAACTGGTGCAAAACGTTTTGAGATTGTACTCGCCCCAGGTGTCTTATGTAGCCTAATGGTGCTTTCACACCAAACGCGAATCGAGCGTTTGGGGCGGTGAGTTTACATACAAAGTCAATGCAAAGACGCGTAGAGCCGCGATTTCCAGTCGGGCGGCGCGAAGCGGCGCGAAGTGGGCCGGGCCGGCGACGCGAAGGCAACGCGATGGAATTTGCGTGAGTTGAATATTTTCAACTCAAGCGAAAAAGTCGCGCGACGCT
>JAPMOB010208609.1:0-17599 GCA_029875015.1 Lepomis gibbosus
GCTCTTTATGAAAAGCGCTGTGAGATAACTGTTGTTGTGATTTGGCGCTATATAAATAAAATTGAATTGAATTGAATGTATGTTGCTGTGTTGACAGGACCACAAGATCTCTTTGCATTAGGACAAATCGTCTGTTAAAATACATGCACTACAAATGCTTTGGGTTCATGTAGTATCAAGAATATCCACAGGGTGACACTACAAGCTCACGTTGCAGCTAGTTTATGCCACAATCATCAAGGCAGCAAATAAATCTGGATTGTGTAAACATTTCTTAAATTAATAGGTGAATTAGTGGCGATTGGGACATGTTTGTCACTCATTCAAATTCCTGCTGGAAAATATTTCAGATATACTATAACTCGTGTCACGTTGTCCCCAAGCACTGAGACATTTTCTTCATCTTCACACACTTTTACTTTTAACAAAGAGTTGGTAAATGTTATATCAAAAAAAATCAAAGCCATTTTGACTAATAGTGCTAGTAACTTGATCCCACAAAGAGCTGCTGACTGCTGTCAAGTTGTCATTTAGATTTTGGCTGCAGGTATTGTTATCGTACAGTGTGACCTAATTAAGGTGCCTGCTGCTTGGTGTGTTTTGCCCAAAAGTGTCAAAGGTCCAACAATTCTTTGATACAAACATGAGTCAAACCAAAGCCTTAGTGATTTTACAGTCTTTAATATTTCATCTTCAAAAGTGGCATCAGTTACTAAACAATCCTTTGCAAAGAACATTTCTAGATTATTTTGGGTTTAAATTAGTTGTTTTGCAATAAGAAGTACAGGTACATACAGTATATACACATTTTTGCTACATACTGTATATCACACCAATACACTTCGGATTTGCTCTGTTCTCTTATGTATTCTTTTATTAACAGATGCTTAAAGGTACTCCGAGACAATAACCTGCAGAGGTTTAAAGTGCCAAAGTGGGATGAATTCCCTCCTTTCACTTGGCACAAATAAACAATTTCTATTGCAGTTGAACAGTGACATGCCAGTAACCTTACACAGCATTACATACCATAGTCTCTCCAGCTTGTGCAAACCAGCTTTAAACAAACTGCCACATGCTCACAAATGTTTCACTGCAAATCGAATTTGCAGTCAACACTACTTGTTTCTGCACCACATCCCATTTATCGTTAATGTGTAATCAAACAATAGAAATATTATCAATGCTTTAGACAACCTGTCTGCTTTATAGTAGCTTTGTCCCACACTACGTTAACTTGTAACCCACTGCAATAATGTGACATACAGTACAGTACACCTACTTCATCATCCTCTATTGCACATTAGAAAATTGCACAATTCAGCTAATATAGATCTCTCTATGCGTTGTGTTCCATGTTACTAAAATCATTAACATGAAATAATATAGTTAAAATGTGACATCAACAGCAATTATAACAAATGCTCTTAGAATTAAAATGACTTAGTTCATACAGCCCTTATTCAAACAAAATGTATTGGAAATTCCATTACATAACATATTTACACAATATTCATAAATAAAGCAGAACACATTATTTCCATATACGTTTGCACTACATAAAACTTTTAAAAAAATGTGTTCCAAAAGATTGACTCATAAATGTACACAAGATGTCAAACACTTATCTTATATAGATGAAAAAAGTGGTTGGTTTCATCTACAAAGACCAGAGAGGTACCATTGTTTTAGGTGGAGAAAATGCATGATTTCATGTCAAGAAAAAACACTGGAAGCACTTGTTCACGGCAAAGAACTAAACTTCTATTGCTTATAAAAAACTGTGTCTCTAAACCAGCAGATCTCAACATTTTTAACTCACGGCATCAAACATTGAGAGGAAATCATGGCTGCCGGGGATCCTTCTCTGCATTGGTGATAAAAAGCGACAAGGAATTACAGACATGGTGAGCTTTTGCGTCAAATTATGAGCAAATGAAAGGAGGAGAATAGGCTGAGTTCAGTGGAAGAGAGACTAGTGTCAGTGCTCTTAATGTGATTGTGCTTGTTTGTGTTGGTAAAGAAAAAAAGAAAAAGGCTGAACATCCAGCAAGATGCTCATAAAACATCACCTATGGAGACTTTGATGATACACTGTGTGATGCACTGTGTAGTTGCGGGTCATGAGGAGTGTACGTTATAATAAGATGTGAATGGGGAATGTCTGGGTGTGATCACACCTTCACTTTACTCTGTTTGAACCTAAGTCGAACATTCGATTTTGTTGTTTTTGGCATTTTGGTTTGTCTTTATTCACACTGCTCAAGTACTGCGATTGTCTTGGTTAAACTGGATTTTGTGGCCATTTCAACTTGTTGTTTTCCAATTAGCAACTTCACTGTTTTGGTTTACTCTCACTGCTCAGCAGGCATCTGTTTTCAGCAAAACAAATCTCTAAAAGCCCTTTGTTCAAGCAAGTTAGCCACAAGCTAGTGAACATAGCGGAGAATTTAGGAGCAAAACAGCTGGATGGATATTCCACTCAGGAGTTAGCAGCGACCAAACCAGAGCTAAAGGTGTGTGAATATTTGATTTATGTAGCACGTGGGCAGAAACGCATTTCCAAATAAATGATAATGTTGCTTCATATTTACTAAATGTGTAAATAACCACTGTTGTTCACATCCTGTTTCCGAGGATCCAAAGTGGCCAAAAACAACATCAATGAATAAAGCTTAAAAAGGTATTGAGAACACAATGAGGCCAGACACGTCACTGCGTCTGGGAAGATATTAAGCTAATCATATTCTCTTTTGTTGCCTTGAGGAGCATAGTCGCTTACAGATGTTACGCTTAATATATAGCATGATATAAAATTCTTTGAGCAAAGTTGAGCCTGCAGCCTGTGAGCTGTTGGAAAACAGGACATTAAGACATCTCAGACCCTTTATATCCTGCATAACTTATTGTGAGTGTATGGGATTGGGAAAGTCTAAGCTAGCACCTGTGTGTAAAAGTGTGTGTGTTTTTTAAAATTATTTTTTATTATTATAATTAATTATTATTTTCTTTAGTCTTATTTTATTTTTACTTTTTAATTTAATTATGTTTTAATTCACATGTCTAATGTTTACTGGTCAGTTATTGGTCTTAATTATTTAATTATATGGATTTTTTTAATTCCATATTTCCTAATGGTTTGTGACTCGCATGTATTATTCATAGATCTGTTTTTATTGTGTTTACATGTGTCTAATGTTTTATCTTTACACTATCAGTTTTTGTGGATGCAACTTCCGAGGTAGCTCACGATCTGTGCAGCACATTGTGCTTCCACCTGGAATGAAATGTGCTAAATACATAAAGTTTTGCTTGCCTGTGTGTGTGTGTGTGTGTGTGTGTGTGTGTGTGTGTGTGTTAGACAGGGATGCTAAAACAGTAATGTTTGAGTCCAGGTCTTCTTCTGTATATTTTTGCTTGACTTGAAATTCAGCTGCTGGAAAAGCTCTTTAACTTAACCAAATCAAAGGTTTAGCATCATAAAATCCTCTCGGCTCTTTCAGCAAAAACATTACAGAACCTTACAGAAGCGTCTCTAGACACGCGTGCAATGATCGTTAACAGTCCACTACACTGTGCAGTTCCTGAGGGTGTTGCAGCCATTACTTTCTCCAACAAGTACGGTGGACGCGTTGTATTAACTGTTGCACATTCAGAGCAGCAGCAGCTCTGCACAGTGTCCTTTGCTGTCCAGGCTTCAGAGACAAGATGAGAAATGTCTAACGCTCCAGGCCTGAAAATGCCTCTCCGAATTCCCCTGCAATGGCGCCAGGGGGCTGGAAATTACACACAGGCATCCACACACGTCCCCACACTCTTGAGTTATGACCCAGACAGTTCAGTAGTGAGAGACCCAGATCCACAGTGACTCTTTCTCTTTCCTTCCCCCGAGGAAGGAAAACACACAACTATGTACGTTTGTTTTTCTATTTTTCTCTTCTCTCTCCTCCCTTTCTCTTCTTTTCTAAAGAGTCCCAGCCTCTGGCTCTTACCCTGTCCCTCTCTTCCCTCCTCTCCCTCTCTCTGGTTGAGGATGGAGGCTGATGGGAGCTGACATGATGGTGGCATTGTCCTCACCGTCGAGTTAATGTGACCCCGGGGATGCTGTCCCTGTGTGCTTGGCCTGATGGCACAGAATGCAAAGCGCTTCGTTGTGGAAAGAAGGTGGGAGAGACCGAAAGGGGTGAGAAAGAAACAAGGAGAAAACAGCTGCGCATGGAGGTAGACTGAGAGATGCAAAATAGTTGAGGTGTTTTTACAAGAAGAACAAGAGAGAATTAATCAAAGAACTGCACAAAAAGGCATCTACGGGGCCTGGAAATGACCCAACTGCATTACCTTGAGATGATTTATGCCTATATTGTAACTACATGGTATGTCATATACTGTAGATGAGAAATGTCCAGCGTATCAAAACAAATCTAAATTCAAATGCTTCAAATTGAGATATCATACTCATGTTTTGAAATGTGACAATGTGTATTTAACAAAATGTAAAATCGATTGGTAGCACCACCTGGGGTATCACCTGAAAACCTTATGTGCCATTCATCCTTAAAATGTAAGTTCGATTTTAACTGCCCCAAACCACAAACTTACATAACCTGTACCTTAAAAAATGTAAAAAAAAAAAAAAAAATTTAACCTAGTGTTGTGGCTTCCAAATCAGACTTTATGCTGTTTGGGAGCAAAAACACAACCAGCGCTGGAATTATGAATGACTCCCAAACCTCTTAACCACAACTGAAAAGAATTTGTGTGAAAATACTGTAATGTGCCAGATGATAAGAATCTTATTATTCCAGTATTTATCATAGAGATATATGACTTGTTTCTAATTACCTTGCTACTGATCACAGATCACTGATCACTGTTGTTACGTACAGTAGTGACTTAATCAATGTAGCTGGGAAGAACATTTTAGAAAATGCTTTCTTGCAGAGTTAGATGAGAAGAAAGAAAGCCTCTGTTGAATATCGAGGTTTCCTTTAAAGGAGAGGGAGCAGTGGGTTTCATAGGACGTGTGTTTTATTAATGTGTCGCTGTTTCTATTGGTTGCCAATAATGGTAAAAGATTTTTAGCGTACGACTGAATTTAAGTGAATGATTCCTGAGGTCTAACTCCTGTAGGTGAACCACATAAATGCAACTTAAAGGTTATGACGCACATTTACATCAAATGCAGCAAATGGGAACAGCTGTATGTTTTGACTGAATGTCTCCTTGAATTGACAGTGTCAGAAATTGTGGGCTCTGGCTTCAGTTTTTTGTTAGCTCCAGGCTCATTGTAGAGTGTTTTTAACAAGCCAACCTGACCACGAGCCAGCTTGGTATTTTGCAGCCACATGTGCCATTGACCTACTGAACTAAACGTAACAGGAGTTACATGGCCAACACAAACAAACTGTACATTCCTGCCAAATCTGACAGGGAACCAACGTGTACAACTTTACCGCAGACAAAATCAAGCTTGCTCTTTGCTCTAAGAGCTGGCGCAAGTAAGATTTTTGCTGTTCTGTCAAGGTCTGTACAACCAAAATGAAACCACACTGTAGTGTGAAACTATATTGTGTAATATGTGAAGGCTGTGTGACATATAGGAGCCTGAGAGTGATTTAAAGCAACCTTGGTACATTTCCTTTCATTTAGGTACTTTATATGATCAATGTACAAGACCCCTGCTGGAGTCCAATAATTACCTTTACCAGCAGAGTCCACCGTCTGTGAAAATGGTGGTTCTGCTATGCTGTTTTTCTCTTGAATCTCACTGTTTCCACTTATCAAAACCACCCTTTTGATCTTGTAAATCTAAATGTGCCTCCCCATTTAACATCACTCGCCTGTTGGGCCAACTGTCCCAAACTCTGGCATTTAGCAAACACCACAGCTTTTTCTAAGTATGTTTAACACTGCAGCAGGCCACTCTCTGAGGCCTTGGTGATCAGACGGTCACCTCAGTCGTACTGTGGGTAGAATAGCTCTTCTGCCTGGTGTGGTGGTAGTAGGAGGGTTGAGATGGGTGCTGCCCCTGTATGTGCTGTCCCTGTATGTGCTGCCCCTGTACGTGCTGCCCCTGTATGTGCTGCCCCTGTATGTGCTGCCCCTGTGCGTGCTGCCCTTGCCCTGCACCCCCTCCAGCTCCTCCATACATCCCTCCATAGGGCTGGCTAAAGAGATCTGGCATGTTCTCTATGCTCTGCTGCCTCCGGGTTGAGTAGCCATGTCTCCGGGTGGAGCTGTGCATGGAGGAGGAATGTCCCGGGGCAGAAGTCTGCCTGTGGACGTGGCGGCCAGTCGACTCCCAGTCTTTGAAAGCCGAACTGGAGAGCAGTGGGTGTGTGGTGGTCTTGGAGAGATGTGAGTGCTCCAGGTGGCTGGAGGGGATGGAGATGGAGAGGGGGGCGTGGAGGTCATGGTGCGCTGACACAGGCTGGTGGATGTATGACTTCTCCTTGGGCTGTACAGGCACAGGCTGGAAGGCAGGAGGTGCCACAGGCTGGTACTGGGAGAAGTCCATGAGTGGGAAGCTCTTGTAGTAGCTACGCGATGCACTGTGTGCTGTGAAGAGCAGGGGTGGGTGGGGACAGCGTGTAAATAAAAATAACATTTATACAGAGCATATACCAGTAAGTCATAGGATAATTTGAGTTTATTACAACTTGGGTTGTAGCTTTGGACATAATTTCTTTATCAGTTAATTGCTAAAATCTCTCAATATGGAGACATTGCTAAAAATAAGTTAGAAGAAGAAAATGATGTGGGACAAGAAACACATGCAGCTTTGCCAGGTTAGGCAGATTCATTTGGAAGACAAAAATGAATGTGAATGGTACAATTATTAACCAAACTGTCAGTTGTAAACATCCAGTGACAGTTTACAAACCAACTTTGTGGTTCAGCTTTGACTCTCTGCAATAGTGATAACAATGCTTTTAGAACTGATAGAAATGATTGCCAAAGATACAAAAATAAAAGTTGGAATAACCACGAACAATGCTTTCATTTACTGCTCTGTTTGTAACCTTTAACAATTAGGCCAGTAAAGCAAACACGTTCTATATTTGATCTCTTTAAACTTGTTTACACTTTAGAGTCATTTTCAATTTGTCACAGTCTGATGCACTTCTGAGTCACATGCAGAAGTAGCCTAAAATGAACTGTCAATGTGCAAACACAGAGTCTGTATCTGCAGGAACGCCGATGACTGAATCACACTTAATCCATGATGCATTTATGTTTTGACCTCTCGGCTCCAACCTGTCAGCAATGTCATCTTCTTTTGCTCTTCAAAGTATTTTAGAAAATTTAAAGGGAGACCATGCCACAAAGTTGAATTGATAAAACCCACTCTTGCTCAGTCTAACACACTCAGTGTTTTTTTTGTTGCTGTTTCAGCCTCATTTGATCTGGTATGACCAGTAGCTTGTGGTGGCTAATGCTGGCTAACTTTAGTGAGTTACTGGTGTGTTTGCCGACTTTATGACTCTTTTCTACTTGCACTATGTTTTAGCTTTTACCATTATACCATAAATGGCACTTTTGTTGCTATTTAAAGTTATAGGTTAATACCTAATAATAACAAGAAGACTACAACAGTTCACCTTTTGATGAAAAGTGAACAGAGCGACAAGTTATGGAAAACAAAAGAGAGCAAGCAATAAGTGAAGGTTGAGTAGGAATAAGGTAAAATTTGAAGATGCAACAATATGATAGATAAAACAAATTGACTGACAATCTTGTGAAAAAGTACAAAACCAGTGCCAGGTGAGAAGGTTCAGAGTGAGCCATCAGGGGCAAAAAACATCATTTACAGTTTTCACCCATTACAAATAAAACATTGTCTTGTCCAGAAAATGTGAAAGATAACATGAATAGAGAAATACAGAAGGCAAAGAATGGTCAGGATGAGAGGAAGGGTTTGAAGAAGCTCAAAGAGAAAAGCCAGCGATTTAAGTAGCCTACTTCCAATTGGTGCATGACCTCAAGGTGAATACTCGTGGCATATATTTTGCTGGCATACAGAGGCCAGAAGGCAGGGAGAGTGAGGAGGAGGAAAAAGTGAGGAGTGTAATGGAGATGATGGATATACAGATATGTGTGTCAGGATGTGGGGACATACTGTAGCAATGAAGGTTTATAAATACCCTTGCCCTGAGTCCAGAGTGTGCACGCGTATGTTTGTGTGTGTCATGGGCTAGCATGAATGTCACAGAGAATTATTTAAATAATCTTAAAACTGAGGTCATCGCCGCTAGCGTCCTAGCTCCATGAACAGTAACCTTGTCTCTGTGTGTGTTTTGGGTCCACTAACAATAGCCTTTTGTTTTTATCTTTTTTTTCAAATACTACTATTTCTTTTGCCTATGTTAATTTCATTACAAAGAAATAGTTACTAAAACTGATGGAATGAAAAGTTTGAAAAAGAGGTGTTCATGTGAAGTTTAACATCATATCGTCCTGTTTGCAGACCTTAGGTAAGGTTGGCGATGGAGTTTTACAGTTTCTGACAGTTTGGAGGGTCATGTATTTTTAAGGGCCTTCTCCACTGATTAAATAATGTGTTTTATCTGCTCTAATGTAATCAGCAAACGTTAGCATGTGCCCTTACTTCAGAAACCAAAGATTTTATCATCAGATAAATGCTATTTTGTGGGGTTACAGGTCTAATCCACGGTGTGGGAGCTGATGATACTGCATCAGAGTTTAGGTTAATATTAGTGGCTCTGTCCTGCTCTTTGAGGAGGTTTACACTCCAGCAACGCCTACAAAACTTGTTACCTGAGATAGGGTTACGCATGCCACACGTTTGTTGACTAGTCATTACAGCCTTTTCTTAAAAATTAAATTTGTTTTTGAAACTATGAATAATAGAGTATTTAAATCTAACATATGTTTTTCTATACTAAGCATCCAACTGTCTGATATGTCTTACGTTACATTACAGTTTTCCCTATCATTACCATACTATAAACCTAGTTAACATCATTAAGCATGTATGTAGCCATAAACATATATGTAAGACCCTTTAACTGGGTTCTTGTTTTGTAAAGAGTTATTTGAGGCATTAAAATGTTACCTGGAGATGGCGTTTACAACCAGCTCATGAAGCTAACAATTACCTAGCATCTAAAAGTCTGCCAGTTGTCATTTCTAAAAGAAATCTGACAGCTTCAGCTGATGAAATCGATAGTTGCTGGATAAAATGACATGAGAAAATGTTTTGTCTATCTCTGTCTGAAACTAAGTACCTGTTGTTTCAAAAATAACCTTGAATTTTGTGTGTTAAACGTGACACTGTTTTCATTGTAAAATGCATCATGTGCCATGCTAGATTGGAAGGCTTGACAGGTGTAGCAGCAGTAATCAAGGGGGAAGGGGCCTAGTTAATGGTCAATTACTTTTTTAGTGCCCTTGACCAAGGAGCCTTACCTTAGGAGCTAAAGCGTGTCCAACTGTATGTACAGTATGTAGAGAGGGCTGTTGCTAGAAAATTACCCTCATGATCAGTCAACCTTGTATGGACAATAAAGGTTAAAAAAATCTACCTTGACAAGCAATGATTTGCCTTTGGCTCACTGGTAGAGAATCGTGTTGCTCTAATGGCATACCTGGGGTTGAATATACTTCTGTGCCCTGTAACACCCACTACTTTTCATAACAACATGTGCGTGTGACCTTTGCTGACATAAATGGTCGGTACACTCACCTGCTAAAAACCCTACAGCCTCTATTCCAGGCTGTAGTAGCTTTGCATCTACATCACAAATCTCAATCTCTTACAAAACCACATCCAGAGGTATCATAAAATGTGCAACTAGTGACCAAAAGTATTTTAGAAAAAGTGAAAATTATTACATTCAAGAAAGCTGTGCATAAAGTAAATGATCTGATAGAATAGATTTGTGTCCATTCATGATTCTGTAATATTGTGACCACAACTGATGTGTGCTGCATAATATAACTGACACATCTATTAAATGTCAAGCTTAGCATTGTGAAAGTTTTAGTGACAAGTAATATAAATGCCATGGACAGATTTCATTACAGTGAATGGGAATTCTTGAAGGAACTACATCTTTACACTTGTTTACACTTACAATTTGGACACTAAAATGAAATGAATAAATGAAATATTGCTGCACAGTGACTTTAATAATATTATTGACAATTAAAACAAAGGTTTCAGAACTATAACTCTGATTAGACAGTTCTGTAGGCCATGAGGAACTGTGAAGGAAGTCTACTGAAAAAGACTTGGATCAATCACATTTAGAGACAATTACTATTATCTGAGCAATCACACCATGGTGCCAGACAGGAACAGCGTGGGCTCCTCTTTAAGATCAAGATTAGGCCAAGAGACTTAGAGACTCTCATCAGTTGACAGCTCCTGTACTGCCAGCCCACTGTACTTTAAAGGTTAGTGTGTCAGTTGGAGTCAGCATCATTTTGTGTGTGTTTGTGTGTCCGACTTACCCACAGCTTTAAGGGAAGAGTATTTGTTAAGTCCCACTGTGCTGTGGTTGCTGTGCGGGTGTGGAAGCCCTTGTCCGAATGGCCCATAAGCTGAGTTATTCAGATGGTACTGTTCTGTTAAGAGAGACAAGCAGAGTGAAAGAGGCAGAGTCAGTTGTTGGTGATCACAGTATCGTTACAAAAATGATAATGCTTTTTTTTAGCCACAACCACAACCTTCCTTAGTGTTGTAAAGATGATGTAAGAATACTGTAGTTGCCATATGCATGATTATTAAAATTTAACAATGCAGGCATTGAGCCATGGCTGGATTAACCCTTCATGTTGCTCTGGAGTGGAAATAATCTGTGGGGCCCTACTGACCAACAGTTGCGTCCACTCTGTGCAGTCTGTAAGCACCCTGTCACCTTCAAGTACCCAGTGTGTCTTGCCTAGCCCCTTTCCTTGTCTGTTACCACTTCCTGTTTTGTTTCGGTTACTCATCTTGTGTCTCGTTTCAGGTCTTCATCTGCCCTTCTTCCTTGTGTTTTTGGTACCTTCACCTGATCCATCTATACTATCCTGCAATAAATCTACGGCTTGTTTTACCTGGAGTGCTCTGTGACTCCATTTCTGCCGTGAGTCCGATATAGCATGTACAGCACAGCTTCATTATAATTTGCCTTCAGCCCCAGATCAAACTAGAACTCCTGAAGTAGTGCGTATGATGTGTGTCAGTTGATTTACAGCTTGATTACACACATTTAGGAATATGTAGCATGTTAGCACAATATAAACTGAAAAAAATAGATTTTGACCCTCCACAATATGTGGCCCTCATCATTTCAGTTTCACTTTTCTACTACTAGTTTTATTTTAAAAGTTTAACTGGACATTGCATATTTATTGTCTAACTGTACTGGACAGACGTTGCATACTTTTTGTCACCAACTTGACCGTGGAGCTCTACATGTCAAAAAACAACACTAAAGGGGGTACCCAGGGCGTTAAAAAGCGATTCCAAGGTGTCTTGAACAAGCGTCCATATGTGACGAATTGTGAGTGAGAATGTTAGAATGTGAATGTGCAAGGTCAGATTAAAACTGGGGACATTGTCCTTCACTGTTGGTATCTCCTTCTTTATACAGTAGACATGTGGTGACTGTCAAAGGGGGGCTGATGAAGTGTACTAGTGATCTCTCAGGTGCGACTATGCACTGTGGAAGTGTTACATAAATGCTGGATTAACATGAGTTAAAACAAATCTCCCTTTTACCTTGAGGCTGATGACCCCTTACCCCAGAGCGTTCCCAACCCTGATGGCAGGCCAGTCCCATGCTAAATGAACTAAGGTTAATGAACAAAGGAACAAACTAGCAGAAAGAGTGAACCTCTGGGTATTAGCATTAATGAACTCCACTGATGCATCCAGCGCACTTGATGTCAGCCCCAGGGATGGATGGACACACAGGCAGTGCTCACGAATATCCGCACTGACACACACACCCAGACAACATGCTTTATAAGGTTATTTGGATAAGATGAACAAAATCAGTGGTAATTAGTATTATTGTTTTAAGATATTTTACCTATAAAATGTGTGTTTGTGTGTGTCAGAGCCTTTGTGTTTAACTGACAGATCTTTTGACTGAATGAAACAGTGGAGTGTATTGATATGCTCACAATTTGATTTGCCATGCAAAAGTCAAGTCTATTTGTGTCCGTGTGTGTGCAGGAGAGTGTCACACTGGGAGTAGCATATCATCAGAGACAGAATATTTCAACACATCTGTGACTGTCACTGCTAAGAAAGAGGTGTACACGGCACAACTTCTGAATACTAATCACTGCACGCACACACAAACAGGCACAGAGCGAGAGAGTCGTGTGCTTTAGATGACAAACAGAGGCAGAGAGCTGGTGAAAGAGAACAGAGAGAAATATGGAGGATGGCAGGATGTTCTGGTGGAATAAAATTAGAAAATTATGCTGAAGCCAGAGGGGTGGAGAAATGTCAAGAGTTAGTCTTAACAGTAACAACATTTACACTCTGATCCTCTACCTTAATCACTGTTCTCACACACACACCCAAATGTGCTGTGCCCTGTAGTTTAAGCTGATTAGCAATGAAAAGCGAGTGCGTGTGCGTGTGATCAGTGTCATCATCCAGTGTAATTCAGTGGCTCTGACCTCTCAGCATGTGCCAGATTAGTGGATTATGAGAACAAAGTTCTTTTCACACTGTCATCATCATCATCATCATCATCATCATCATCATCATCATCATCATCATATCTTAATCATCGTCATCATCTTCTATTGCCTTTTGTTTTACCTTCCCCATGGGGACAAAATGCAAGTCCCCATGACATAAACATTTACATGGTTTAAGGTTAGGGTAAGTCTCCAGGGAATCAATGCTCAATGTCCACTTTTCCAGTGTTTTTGGTGTCTCTAACTTGTGAGATTGCTGTTAAATTTCAAACTAAAGGTGGTCAAACAAATGGTAATGCCTTATTGAAAGATTAACCGTGCAGAGCCATAATTTTGACAGCTAGCATGTAAGTTAGCTGTACTCCCACAAAAAATTTTTTAACAGAATTTTGGATGGAGGTTTTGCTTAGATTATCTTCCAAAATCAACACACTTTAAAACCTAGGTTGAGCCACACACTAAATGAATAACAGGACACACAAAAGAATTCTCTTACTTATGTCCCCAAGCACATACACTCACCCACACAGAAATATGAACAATACCTATTAATTAGTCCATCTGCCTGGCCAGACACTCTTTTTTGGGTAGAAGGTTTCAGTGATTGCGTAATGGAATAAGTAAGTCTGTGTGTGCACGCCAATACCTAAAACAGGAACTGAGGGAATTAGGAGAGGTTCTGGTCTGGGGTTGTGGATGTTAAAACTCCAGCATGGTTGCACATATTAATTTCTCCAGTCTCCAGTCAGATCTTTTAAGCGCAGAACAAGAGGGCAGGGACGCTGCTTAATGAGTTATGTAATATCTTGTCTCTCAGTGGGGAATTGGAGGCAGCAGATGATTAAGGTGAAGAGGCATCCTTTGTATCATTTGTCAAAACGATTCAGGAGGGTAGAAACAAGTTGTCAGATCTGAGGGACGAAGAGAGCGACTTGGTCTAAAATGGAGGTGGTCACGTGTGTGTATAATCATGGATGTGTTACTCGAGCTTATTATTAGGGGTGTCCACATGGAAAGAGTGAGAATATCCCATAAGAAAATTATGTTAATTGATTTATATATTACTTATTAAGAAGTGATATTATTTGTGTTGAAATATCTCATGTAAAAATAATACAGTCTTTATTTAACAAGGACATAGGAAGAAAAATGGCATTCAGATTTTGTAATGCTTAACCTCATAACGTTAACATGAATGTATTCTTGTGCTACAAATATGATTTTATCCATTCAATTTGAAGGAAATAATATCACCATCAAAATAAAAATCTTACTGGAGGTCCTTGACTTTGGCAGTGACTGAGTCTCAAATGTGATGTCTCACCCTGATGTGAGGCCAGTGTGCTATACAGCTACTATTATGCAGTATGTAGCTATTATAGTAAAAAGTAAGGGCACTGGTATTTGTTATAACTGTCCTTTTATTCCAAAGGTTGTAAAGAAAGCAAGGGAAGTATAAAATAAAGCCACAGAGGGCGGGAGTGGATGAACCCAGTTAAAGAGTAACCACACATTTGGGGAATCCTAAGAAGGGAATTTTGACAGGGTTATTGCACAAAAAAATCAGAGAGCCAAGCAGAAGTCTGAGAGTGCTCACAGAAACAGACTGACTGCGAGGGCTGAAGCTGGAGTGCGGGAAATCTGTGCAAGCAACATCATACATGAGTCCAAGCACACAGTTTGACTAGAAGCAGAAAGAAATTTGCAAGCACGAGCTGAATGAGTGCGAGGGGAGGGTTTTTGATGGGAAGCATTACAAAATCTGAACATGAAATCAATAAATCATGCTTTCAAACTGAAAGATCACACCCTTGAATAAGGACATGAAAATAATCCCACAGAATAAGCCAGTCCCTCTGCAGCTCAGTGATACTCTTTAAAGGTGACCATCTTTTCTTCATGAGAGGTAGAAATAAATAAGGATAGAACAAGAAAACCAAAATCCTTTTCAAAAGATAGTTGCTAACAAAGCTTAATAATAAATAATAAAGCAATGCCATGCAGACATGAAACAGTCTCTGTTTAGCAGTTTGAGATGAAAAGAAGGATAAATTCTTCAGTTTAAGCACTAATGATGCGTCAGAAAGACATTTAGATTTAGATTCTTATTAGGACAGCAACTTAAGAGGAGTTAAACTTTTAAGGAGGAGTTAAAGGAGGTTTTGATTTAATGGGATTCCTCTTTCTCTCTCTTTCTCTCTCTCTCGCTCACAACACACACACCTATACCATCTGCCATGCTGTTTCCACTAGCGTGCTATTGTGCATGCTCAAGACCGTGAAAAGCACTGAGGAATGTGGTTAGGCCAACACGTGTGTCTGTATATAATGTGTGTGTTTTGTGTATAATTGTGCGTCTCTGAGTGTGTGTGAAAAGATACATAAAAGGAGTCCTAAGTGCTGTGGGGAGAGCGATAAAGGAGAGGGTGCATTGTATGGCGTGTGTCATCACCAAGATGAACGTCCCCATGCGTCTGTGTGTGAGAGTGAGTGGCGGTAAAAATAAGCAGACGAGAATAAAGCGAGAAAGCTGAGTGAGTCTGTCATCAGTGAGATCATATGTGAAAGTCTGTGTGCATCATCATTTACCGCAGCGGAGTCGGAGCAGACAAACACAGCCCTCTCCTACCCCCGTGTACTTTATAATCTGCTGAGTCGTATATGCCTTTTGTCAGACAAATCAACACAAACCGAGCAGGGGAGCAACGTTTCATACTGAGATCATTAATTTACAAGAACTGAATTTGCCCCTCATGACCCCAGGGAAGAGTTGAGAGAGAAGGAAAACCGTTTGGAGGAGGCTCAAAAAGCAACTCTTCTGACATCTGGAGTAAAAGGGGAAAAAGAAAAGCGAAGCGAGAGAAGAAAAGGTGAAATTTGTGTTACGAGTTAAGAGTGATTTTTTACTGGGTCATGCTACAGTACTTCAGCAGTCGTCTCTGAGAAATGGGTCATCGCTCTTTGCTTCAAGCTTTCTTTCTGCAATGAGTCATGTTTGTTGGAGACATTCAGACCAAATATTTGCCTCCTGTCCTCAGTTAATGTCAGCTGCTGATGGTTCGTGTAAATCTCAAACACTGTATCAATTTCTGACTTTTTGGCATTTTGTGTCTTTAAAGGCACGAAACAGAAGTTGGAGCATCTTTAGCTACAGTATTGAGAATGTAACAGAGTGGGCAGGGTTTAGTTAGAATTTAAGTCAAATCCCTCAGATGAGATTTAATCGCTCAAATCTCGTGTGTTTTAAGTAATCCAGCACGATAGGGAGCTCTACAGAAATTTGGAACTGTAGGGAACTGTTGGCCTCATGCACTCCTCGGAAAGTAAGGAGATCCTCAGTACCCCCGACTTCATGATTCAAGATGGCTGCTCCGAGTATCAATAGTTAGAGAAAGTTGTAGTTTGTCCTGTTTATTAGCCCTTCTGTTTACTTGTGTCTCATAGAAATATTCATCCAAAAAGTACTGTCCAACTGCTGTGGACATGCTGCTACTGTGTTTAGCATGCGTAAATATAGCACAACGCGTTTTTTATCAACCGCCGTTGGTAACGATGGCTAACTTGGGTAGTTGTAAACAATAGCTGGCTGATCGAGACATGTAACTGGAACGGCGTCAATTCGGGTGTGATGTGATTCCCAGCATCGAATTCTGACTTCTGAAGTAAATGGAAAGCAGCATTACATCCCTGACCGATTGGATCACAATTTCTATGCCAGGTGTAAAGAGGGCCTGACACTACCCAACTTTAGCCACCACATGCTATCAGCCGTAGCAGACCAGTTAAGGCTGCAGCAGCAAAATCCACAAGTGTATTAATTAATTAATTAAACAATTTTTAATAAATTTGCTTATGAAATAAACTTTTCATTTGTAACAGGAAATTTTTGGTTTCTTCTTCTTCTTTGGTTTTGTTATTTTTTTCAAAAGTTAAGTATTCTCGTGTTAAAGTGACAGTCACACAGAGAATGGCAAAAGGCCTTTTAATACTTGCCTCCAATCAGTTCAAATGTGTTCACTTACTGTGTGTGTAATGAGCGTTTCTTTTTCCAATGGCCTCTGTCTGCCATCTTGTCTACTATGGAAAAACCAATACTGTTCATCTGTTTTCTGCACAGGCAATCTATGTCGTGTTCCACTTTGTCCTGTGACTCAATTAGTGAACATTTTGCATTACATTTTGAATTTGCATACACATACAGTGTGTACTAGCTTGAATCCACAGCATAATACAGATAAAATACACAGTAAAATACAAATAAAGCATAACTATTCCAGCAACTCCTGCAGAGTTCAGACGTGAGCATATTAGGGAGAACAGAGGATGAAGATCTGGGACAGAGGGAAGTGATTCATAATGTGAAGCACTGATGTGTTGACCCTTAAATGTCAGCCTGTGAATTTTCTTAAAACCATACTATGAACCCAAAAAAATAAACATGTAAAAAACTTTCAGGTGACGTGTTCTAAGACAGTCTCTTAGGTGAAGATTTCAAATTTAACTTTTTTCCTCTTAAACAATATGTCAATGTGAATTCAGATGGGATACGATCATAGACTGTATATAAAAATACGATGAGGAGTTTTATTTTGTTTTGTTGACACAAAACAACCCCCGCTGGACAAAGTTTTCCTGCCTGTCTGTTTTTATTGATCTCAAACAGCCAGTGGACATTTTCCTCCTCTGAGAAAGAAGTGGGTGTAACGTGCATAAATATGGAATGCATTAGCATCAATAGGTATATCATCATCAACAAAGATTTCACTGCCAAGTCCCCTGCCTTCCGCTACTGTCACTTAACATTTAGAAGTGGACTCATGCCCTACAGCCATCTTGGATCACAAAGTCGTGGTAGTGCGGGTTGTCCCGACTTTCCGAGTCGGAAATCCGACTTCAGGGGGCGTTCCAGTTGAAAGTTCCAACTGGGAAC